>CAJNIZ010008114.1:78808-89892 GCA_905231905.1 Symbiodinium pilosum
CACCACCACCACCACCACCATTCCAAAAGCTTGATGATGTGGATGGAGGTGTAAGGATGGAATTAGCATCAAAGTTCCATCAGCCGACCCTGAGGAAGCAGCAGCAGCTTTGAGGGATGAAGAGAACATAGCACGTTGGCAAGTCCCGGTCTTCCAAGGAGCTTGGGTTGCATCTGTGCAGAACTCAATCTCGGACTGCCACTGTTTACAGGTGGGCACTTTTTCCTTCCGAAGTGATAGCGGTTGAGCAAACATCTTTGAGTTTGGTGGCTGTTCTGCTACATGTAGTTTAACTGCCACCGGGGGGCCGCCTTGGCGATATGGTCGTGCCACGAGGCGCAAACAGGAAGACAGGGCCTGGGTGGGTGTGGAAGAAGAAGTCCACTGCTCGCTTGTTGTTCTGGCACATTTATGAAACAAGAGTCCAGCCGACGAGAGCAAAAGCATGCACGTGGGCAGGGCCGTAAGATACGAACCGCTCACGCCCCCTGATGATCAAGACCCTCTTTTTTCTCTCGGCCTTGATGGATTCTCACCACTGGAGCCCTGGCAGGGCAGTGCGAGTATGACCAGATTCGCAGCATCACGAAGCTGCTCGGCCTTCCGCCTGCTGAGATGCTGAGCATGGGCAGCAAAACGAAGAGGCCAGCAAAGCCAGCAAATCGGCAAAGAGTAAACAAGCCAGGGCAGTTGTGCGCATTATGTGTTCCAGTCCCTGTGGGAGGTACTTCCGGCGCGTGGAGGAGGTGACCTCCAAGGATTCTGATGTGATCGATAGCACGCAGATCCCAGCAGGCGCTTGGGGAAGTTGTGCATGTGGGCAGCTGACTTTTGCAATGTCTGCCAATGCTACTACGCGCATGCAATCAACATCTTAACGACAAGCTTGGATGGCACGAAGTGGCACAAAGACCAAGTTGTCGTTTCAGCGATCTTTGACTCTCATGGGACTCGCCGCTTCGAATTCTCGACTTTCGGGTTGCGACCAATGTGTTGAATTGTCGGGAGGGGCTTGTCACAGGACTCAGCACAGAAGATGCTACCAAGGCGCTGCTAAGCTGCTAAGTGTATTCCTTTGGAAGTTTTTGGATGAACCTGGAGGCCCTGGAGGCATCGGAGACGGTCTCGACACAGGCAACCAACGAAAGCTCAGAGGACCCTGCCGCAGACGTTTGAGACTTCAACACAAAGCCTGCTGTACAGGAGCACAGCCTTCCATCTTCGAGCTTGCCAGGCTTTCCTGCACACCCTCAATGCCTTCCAAACAAGAGCTCTCAGATGTCAATCTCTGAGCTGTCTGCGGCTTGACAGGCTCAGAAAGTGGGGGACAGGACGGCACGTGCTTGGTATGCACGAAGCTTCATGTTGATGGCTGGAGTATGGCTAGGAGTCTTCAAAGAAGAGCACGGAGCGAAGCAAGCGCAAAGTGCATTATTCCTGGAGACTGAAAACCGGTGGCTTGGCTCTTATTCAAAACTGGCAGCTTGCCACCCATGTCACTTTGCTCGCAGGGGAGGAATACGAAAAGGACTCAAACAAGAAGGCAGCTGCAACCTTAGACTTCAACACCTCTCGCTTTCATCGCACATGCTGCACTTCAAGGTTTTCTCAAAGCGGAGCTGGCCTTTCACGTCCGCTCCCCGCAGTGATGTAGTATGGGCTGCCAAACAACACCTGCAAGAAGCTGTTGAACGAAGGGCCTTGGAGGAAGTGGTGTCGCAAGTGGGCGAGGTTCGCATGCTGCATGTCACATCCTCTGTTTGCAGCGCTTCGTGCACTGTGGGACTCTGGGATGCAGGAAAGCCGCTCATGCTTCCTCCAGTTCTTGACTGGTCTTTTCCAGATCAACCCAAAGTGCCGCTGGACAGCCAAGCAGGCGGACCCATGCTGCACGGAGTGCAATGCTGTCGTTTTTGTGTGTTTGTGGATCAGTGTAGTAGGCCCTGCAGCACTCCTTCGTGAATGAGGACGTTGCCATCTGAGACTGGACACAAGCTGTCAGACAGTGTTATGTCCCACAAGGTGCATGCGTCTGACAGATCACACTCCCGAGGTTCCTTTTAACGTTGATTACCAGCCACCCCGTGATGATGTTGGACCTGTGCTGGGATATCCGCCGCTGATGGGCAATGCTTCTGGCCTTTTGGGCTCCAATGGTGCAGTCCTCAAATCTGTCAGATCACCGTGGTAAGCCATGGTAAGCCATGGTCAGCCATCAGTGCCAAGGTCCGGCACCAGGATATTCTCCAAATGTTGCGCCATCGAGCACAACAGGCAGGAAGAAATGCAGGATATACCAACATGTTTGTCTTGTATGTCAGTACGTTAAGTCCGATGAGACAGGCACACCAGCATCCTCTCCACATGGCTCGGCATCCTCGACAGCGCTGGCCTAAACTGGATCCGGCAGGCTTCTCGATACTTGGAGTGCGGAAAGAGCCCAGGTCATGTCCAGCGCCATGCAGGGAACATCTCTGCAGGGGTATGCAGTTGCCTTAGCAGCCCTTAATTCAGCATCATGCAAAAGAAGCACAGACAAAGGCGCATGTCTCCTCGCCTTGGCATTTGCCCTCCGTGGACGGCAGTGCCTCCGTTTTTTGGCAGGAAGAATCTCCTGGCCTGAGCCACTGTGTGCAGCATTTTGCAGCCTAGGAATGCAGAGCCTCTTCACAGCCTTCGGGCTCTGAGTCTTGGGGCTTGGGCAGTGACACCTCAGGCGTGAGTGGCTCTGAGAGCTTTTTCTGTTGAGCGGCTTTGGGGTGCTTTGCGGTGGTAAGGCGCAGGGTAAGCAGCTTTGGAAGGATCCTGCCGCGGCCGCTCCACAAAGCTCTCCGACTCCGACTCCACCAGCGCTGTGGGATCTCACCAGGGCTCGGGCCGGGAGGAGGCGGCGGCGAATGCTGCGATCTTACGGCTTGAACTCGCAGCACTTGCAGTCGGGCCCCTTTAAGGTTTTTCACAGACTCCTTTTCCTGAGAACCGAGGGCCAGCGGCCAAAGCGAAAAGAGCACATTGGATGCAATGGCAGTCAGCCGTGTCCTGTGGCTGCCGTGGGCATTTGCTTGACCGCAGGCCCCGATTCTGGAAGCAAATGACCATGTCCCGCGATATCCCTAGCTTGCTTTTTGCTGTTTTGGCTTTCGCATGTCGTCACCTGAAGTATATCTTTGGTCCAAGGAAGTCGCCTTGAAAGTGCCTTTAGCCCGAAAGGGGCTTCCTCCGGAGGCAGCTTCCGTGAGGCGCAAGCCGCTTTCGAGAATTGTTTATTCTGGCAGCGAGGTGAAGGGCTTAAGGATCCCAATGATCCCAAATGGAGGTTTCCCAGAATTAGGGGTACCTTATTGGGCTTGCCCATAATAAGGATTATAGTATATTGGGGTCTATATTGGGGTCCCCTTATTTTGGGAAACTGCCAAATCATAAGGATCATTTTTTGAATTTTTGAACGATGGGAACGGTTGTAGCTGCAAAATGCATTGCCTGGTCCGTTCATGCTCCGCTGCAGCTGCCGATTTCAGAACAAGTCATACCATGGAGACCTGATTGGGGTTTTGCCCGACAAGCAAAGAAGTCTAGAATCCAGAGCTTGCCAACAGAACCTTGCCTTCTCACATGCAGATAATGAGATTAGTATGTGATAGCTTCATAGGTATCACGCATGTTGGCAATCTTTGAACAGGCCTAGTGGAATCTTGTCACCCGATTTTTTCTGCCAATGGCCGAAGATGGCATCGAGATTCGGGAAGTGGAAGGTCGTGGTCGAAGTGTCATTGCAAAGAGAGACTTGAAGCCCGGCATTTTGCTGTTTGAGGAGCCGGCACTTGTCTTTGTGAAAACATGGATGATTTTGACTGGTGTCATTGTGTACCGGCGGGACAAGGTAGAGAGCAAGTACGAAGCGCTGCCTTCAGAACACAAATCCCAGTACCGGTCACTTTATCCTTTGTGCGAGTCTCATTCCAAAGCGGAGAGACATGACTGCAATGCCACCCAACTCAGACATAGAAGCGGCACGGCGCCTGATGCTGACGACTCTGATCATGTGGAAGGCGCTCCAGATTCATCACTTGTAACTGCCCAGCAACACTTGCAGATTTGGGACAATTGTGGCTTCCACTTCTGCGACTCCAATGATGACAAGCGAAACCAGATATTGCATGTCGTCATCTGTCCAGCGCTGCTGAGTGCAATTACCGGCTGCGCTTATGCATATCGTTTTCAAGCACAGTATGTAAAGTCTGTTCTTGCTGCGGGTGTGGTGTTCTTCGCCATAGTAGGCCCTGTGTGCTACAGGCTTTTTTATTTTGGTTCACAGGCCCTTTTCGTGAAGGCGTCAAGGTTGAACCACAGTTGCCAACCGAATGCCGAGTGGCAAATAGAGCTTGGTCAAACGGGGAGGCGCGTCCCCACCTTGTCCTTGCGCACGAAGCAGACTGTGAAGAAGGGAGAGGAGCTGACAATCGACTACATCCGAGAGCTTCCAAACTTGGAGCAAAGTGAGCGTCGCAAGCTGCTGCAGCAAGACTACGGATTCTTGTGCACGTGTGTTCGCTGTTCCGCTGCTAACGCCTTTCACGAAGAGGTAGAGGCTGAGGAACGATGACGAGTGATTAGCTGATTTGAGGTGCAAGGCCCGTTCACAACCTTGGCCCCTTGAGTGCAGAATTGCATTGGGAGCCCGGGTGCGATCAGGGTCGAGTCTGTAGCTGCTGCGCAATGTCGCAAAAGGGAGCGGGCTGGTCGCTGCTCGTAGAGTCGTAGAATGTCGTAGAGCTTTTCCTCCAGGCCGTGGGACTGGGCGAGTCTGGCCCTGTGATCGTGAATGTCGGCCCACAGAACTTCACCAAAGCCTCAGGCAGCCAAGAGGAGACGTTACCACGTCTTGCCATGTAATGTAGATTAAGCTGCCTTGGCTTGATGTTGTGGCAGTGCCTTTGCATCAACTGAGTGCACAGGATCCCTACCAGATACCTGAGATGTCCTGGAGGTCGCAGGGCAAGGCGCGCTTGCCCGATTTAAGCTTTTCAGAGTCGACAAACTTGTGGTCCATCTTGTGCCAGTCTGCAGGGTGGACGGAGATACCGCAGGCGCCGAGGCAAAGATGCAAAGTCTTCGAGGGATGTTGCAGAGACTGACTCTCACACGATAGTGCGTGCTGCTGCAGGCCCTGCTCCATGATGGGAGCGGGTAGACCATTCCGAGAGTTGACGAGATTGCTCAGATTGAGCTGGAGAGAAAACTCTCGTAGCTCGTGTAGAAGTTTGCATGTAATCAGATAGGATCTTCTGCAGCTGTTGGAAGTCTCGCACCGCCGACCTGCGCCATGAAACCAGATATCTCAAAGTCTCAAAAGTCTCAAACGTCTCAAACCATGAAGCGCAAAAAGAGCGCTGAGCCGGAATAGGAGATTGAGACTTCTGCCAGGTTTTCTAGGACAGGTATGCCCCACGGCATCGTTTGAACACCCTGGGCTCAGGTTTCACTAGCAGTTGCAGGGATCCAACTGTTAACATAGTTGACTGTTCGTGGACAAGTCCCGTTCCTGAAGAGGTGCTAGTTACTGACCATGACTTGTTCGCCAAGAGTCAGTATGTACAGTCCGGGAGATGCATGACGGAGATTGGAACCAGAATAAGGCAGCCAACAAGGTGCTTCCCACACTTTCAATCTCAGCCGTGCGTACATCGTTGCCCACCTGTGCATTGAGCGGGCTCCTCACCCCCTCCGCAAAGTGTCTTCTCTCCGTGCCCTCTTGCAGGTAAATGTGATAAGGATTTTGTGCAGACAAGGGGGGGGTTTCGGCCACGGTGCACGTGTACTAGTACAGTACCCCAGCATTGAGCCGGGGAAGTTACATGGCGACCGCAGCTCTCAACAGCGAGATTTGTTCTCGAAGTCTTAAGTCTCAATCCTGATGACACGCAGTCGTGGTCGGTCCGCTGTGTTTGCGTGAGCGCGCTGATACGAGCTGTCAGGTTCAATCTATGGTGTATTGCACGCCAGCTTAATTGAAAAGTATGCGTTGATGCTCTCGTTACTTGAGCTTTTGTAGTTGCAGTCTGCTAGCAAGGGTGCTGGCATGGCATGGTTCTGAACGTGCTGCTGCTCAAGCAGAATCTATCAGCTTGCACATGTGACATTCGCTTCCATTGAGGTACGTTGAGGTTTGGAACCTGTTCTGCGCTGGAAGCTGTGAGCTGCATCATCAAGGCAGAAAGGCTTTGCAGCGCACCCGCCCAGGTGCAACTCCTCAGTACGGGACTCCTAGTTTCAGTATGCTGTAGCTGTGGACTCCAAGTCTGTGTCAGAGCCGAAGCATCGTGGTAACCATGACAGCAGCAAGTGGTAGAGCTGACTCACACGAAAGCGACACAGCACTAAACTCCCAAATCCTAATACGTCGTCATGAAGCCATGGCAACGGCGTCTGGTCGGCGCGGAAGCGCTCGGCAGGAAGGCCATGCGAAATTTAGGGTTGTCGAGCGGACCGTCAGAATGACGGAAGTTGAACTTTGCATGTAGGCAGAATGAGAGATGCCAGACATCAGTATGGTCAACCAATGTCAAGCTGCAAGCTGTCGCTACCAAACCACTAGGGGCTTCTCTAGTCTCTAGTCACTGCCTTCGCTGCTGCTTTTAGTGATGTTGATTCTGCTTTTATGCGCACAGGGCAGATTTTGCTGCAACTCCCCTGTAGGCGCATGGCCAGCTGCATGTCTGCTGGACTTCCTTGACTGTCCAGGCCCCACATTGCCACGGCACGGTTGGTCTGATGTTTCATCTCATAAATGACTTGCCGTGGCGGCAGAACTGTCAGCGCGACCACTCTAAATTAGCCATGGATCCCAATCTCATACCTGCCATGCATCCAGCACTTCTTGGGAGGAATCGAAACACTCCAGAAGAAGCATGGCGACAGCCTTTGCCGGGAGGCTTTCCCTTCCTACGCAGTGTTTGGCGTAGGCACCGGGGCCATCCACCAGAGTAGCCCGCGGCAGGCGCAGAGCGCGATGGCGACGCTTCCCTGGATGGCAGCCTCAGACCTCACCCGAGCAAGCGCTGTCGAAACCCTGGATAAGGAGGCCAGGCACCCGCAGGAAGGCTATCCATGGTAGTTGTTGTGGTTTGCATTGAGAGCCCGGAGCCAGCGGCAAGAACACATGAACGATGCACCTATGTGCACCGCGCACTGATTACATGCTTCTGATGGCATGCGGAAAGAGAACGGTTTGAGGTTAAGTTTCAGGTTCTACTTGGGGGTCGGGTTATCTCACATCGGCTGGTTTTTTTNNCCACACTGGGGGACCCAGTTCAAAAGCATGCACTTGAGTAGATGTCGTGCAAAGCGATTCTTGCAGTTGTGCTGTTTCCACATCGTCCACAGGGTTTCAGCTCATGATGCGGCACGTTTGTATGGCGTCGTTGCAGCTGTTGAGCAGCGTCCACACTGGGGGACCCAGCTCAAAAGCACTTACTAGAATAGATGTCATGCAAGAGCAGTTCCTGCAATTGTGTTGTTTCTACAGTATCCACAGGGTTTCAGATCATGCATGTTTGTATGGCATCGTCTACATGGGGAATCTTACGAAATTTAAGCTTGAATCTTGTGATTTCTTCCCAAACCCCAGCGTCCACAGTAGAACGGAATATCTGCCCTTACTTTGGTTTGCCCTGGAATGAGCGTCTACGGTACATGTGGATTACCATTTTCTGATGTGTAAATATCCTGCTGATGTGAAATCTTCCCATTGCTAGCGTGTGCGTGCAGGGTCCATCAGGGTCCTCGCAAGGTAGGCTGTTTCGTGTGTAGCTCGGCTAAACATGGCTCAGGTCCTGGGTTCCCTCAGGTCTGGTACCATCAGCATGTACGGCTAGCTTTGCTCCGAGCTTGGGTGCAGGGAGGAAAGTCGATGAAGGACATACTTCGTTGTTCCACGCAAGGTATTTGGTTCTTTAAGAGCGACAGTTCTCCCAACTTTGTTTTTTTGAGCTCCCCATGTTACAAAGTACCTGAAACAAATCTCCCTCTCCCTCTGCCTCGCTCTCGCCCTTCTCTCGCCCTCGCCCTCTCTTTCTCTGTCTCTCTCTCTCTCTATATCGCTCGTTCTGCCATGAAAAAAACGTCACAGTATTGGCTTCGTTTCCTTACCTTCAACGGCGCTGCGACAAGCTACGGCAGAGGTATGGTCAGGATACCTCTAATGCTTCTCAGGCGAAGCCGTGGTCTACAGCCAAAGGCGAGAGATCAATGGTTATAACCAGACCAGCAAACCGTCAAAAAGCACTTGTAGAACAAACTTGGCGCATGTTTTTCACAACTTCAGCACTGTGTAATTTGTCGGATTCCTTTCCATACTCGTACTACAGGGCAACAACGAAAACTCCATGAAGCTGTTCACAAGCGTGCTGGAAGGGCCTGAAGCCTCAGGAGTAGGACGGTTTCTGTGTAATGGAGGGCATGAAGGGGAGGAGACTGGCCAAACAAGGATAGGAAATGTGACGGGCAGGAAACTCACCACTCAGCCAGCGTGTTGGCTGCAACTTGAGATCTGGATTTCTCCGCCAACAAAGTGTTTGACGGACGGAAATTTGTGCCAGGGCTGCCTCCTTATCCGCGAAGCCGTTCCGGCACACGCTTGCCAAAGACTGGCAGCATATGTTCCCTGGCTCGCAGGATATGGTCAGAAGGGATTATGTGAGGGATTAGGGCGTCACCATCATTTTCATTACTATTGCTACTATTCTTACTGCTAGTATCATTACAATTACTATTTATGAGTTTTACTATTAGTACTATCAATGCGGGGAAAGGGGGGCTCTGCTAGCCATCCCTTCAAGGTCGATGATGCGCTCGCATCTGCAAAGCAGGAGCTGGAGCAGGCCTACAGCATCTGCAGCTGTGCTGAGAGATGCTGAGAAGCTGGCATCAGAGTTGAGATTCTTGAGATTTCTTGAGGCTTCGAATGCTCAGCTACGACTTGACCTTACAAAGAAGTGACCTCCGGGGGCGAGCAAAGCCGATCCTTCGCTGAACACCTTGCGTGCAGGTATTTCCGGAAGCTGGTCCATGGCGGAAGACAGGACCGCATCGAGTTTACTCTCCCCCTGGTGCCGCAGGCAGCGATTTGGAGTGCGGGTTTGACAGGGAGAGATGTGACCACGGGAGGTCGTGCTGCGCGTGCTGGTGCACGAAAATTCCCATTTGTTGGAAGAAAGATTCTTGGTGCAGCCATTCCAGGTCCAGCAAGTTCTCGAGCCGCTCTGTACGCTTGTGGGCGGCATCCTAGAACCTTTCATCTCTCGCTCTGGCCCCGGAGGATTTGCGAGGAGCATTATGCAGGCAGAGTTGGAGGTGCTGGCTGCATCTGGCTTCAGGCGATGCCTTCTTGGTAGACCTGTCCTGTATGATCACCGATGCGGGAGCTGAACAGCAGCCACTGCATGCTGACACGTGCCTTGGCCGAGAGCCAACAAAGAATGAAGCTGATCCGCTGAGAAAAGCCATTTCAGGAAGATCATTGACAGTGGGCTGATGCCACTATTTACTGTGTTGCCGGGCTGCATCAAGTTTCAGGTGGCTAGTTTCCCCCATATAGGCCCTACATAGCCCCCCCATAGCGCCACTGCCCCCATATCAGCCTTGCATTAGCCTTATGTAAGGCTACCCACCTGACCTCCCTTAAGCATGGATGCTTGCCAGCGCCGCCCCACGGTCGAGAGTCCTGTTGAGGTTTGTTGCGCTTCAAGACACGACGCGTGCTATGGGTCCTACCTGGCTATGTCCGCGCACGCACACTGCAGACAGAATTCTGTCTGCATAGCAGAGCAAGATCTCATGTACAGCGCTACCCCATCAGTGGATTTGAAGGATATCAATCTGCTACTTTGTCTACATTTGCTGACTCTGTTTTTGTGTCTGTGTCCCATTTCTTTTGAAAGCAATGCCTTGGTGCCATTCTACCCACATCATGTTTCGCAGGCAGTCAGACTGGGTAATCTGAAAGACGTCAGTTGTTTGTGAAATGGTAGTTTCCCTCAATAAGGGGACCCCACTATGGACCCCAACATACTATAATCCTTTTAATAGGGACCCCCCAAAGGCACCATTTGCCTCTTTTGGTGTGCCATACCCGCGAGGTTGCCCTTACTTGTATTGCAAGCGGTTTCAAGAAACAGTACCTTCTCAGGCATGCCCATATCACCAGACATGTTCAGTCTCTTCTTCTTATTAATACAATTACTGTTTTCTTATTATTCTTACCACTATTAGCATGATTGCTATTACTCTTATGCAAACGGTGTGCAAACACTGGTCTTCCCTGGTTGTGTGTTGGTTGCGGCTTCGAGGGGTCGCTGCCACCTGCTTTGGATGGTTCCAGAGCTCTCGCATGGACTCCCTGGTGCTTAGTAGGCGAATGGAGGAATAGATTATAGGGATTACTATTATGGGGGATATAACCTAAACCCTATATGAGTCCTTTTATCCCTATATACTCTCAAGGGACCCCTTAGCATTGCAAGATTTGGATCATATAGGGACTAATAGCGATCCCTTTTCCATTCCCTACTAAGCACCAGGGAGTGGAGTGTCCCCAACTTTCTTTGAGTCACTGAAGTGCTCTTGCAACCCCTAGAATAGTCCGGGAGTCCGCGTGCCCAAAACTTAGGCTGTTCTTAAAGTGTCCAGTAGTTCTAGATTGTGTGTCTGCATTTTTTGCTTGGGAAATATACGCAAAACTCTTGAAGAGAGGGTAGGGCTCAGAGCCTACAGGGTCGCACCAGACTGTTGCAAGTGCAGTTCTGCCGCATGCTGGAAAGGTCACCTTCGATTGATGGCATTGCGGGCAGCATGTAAATCGAGCGGAGCTTCGCTTGTGGCTGATCGCTTGATGGAAGAGCTACCTGACGCTTTGAGTCGTAAGTCCATGTGAGTAGTATTTTATTTGGGGATAGTATGGTACCCAATATAGAGTAAGATTCCATCCTCCTTTTGGGGTATAGTATTTTATATAAGGAATATAATCTTACTAGGTTCAACCACCAAAAAACCACTACTCAGTTGGGGGCGCGGGGGGGTGCGCGAGG
>CAJNIZ010008114.1:99858-110911 GCA_905231905.1 Symbiodinium pilosum
GGTCCGGCTGCTTTTCACTTGTCTATCGCGCGACGTGGTGTCGGCTCATGGAGACATGGATTTCAGGCACTCGTCGTGCCTGCAAGGCTGCAAGGCTGCAAGGCTGCAAGCCACAACCATGAGGCTCCCAGGAAGTACCCTCCGGCTTAAGATAGTGACATGAAGCCGGTGACCAGAGACTCGAAGCAAGCGCTGCAACAAGCCAAGATGGCTTGGCATCACAGCTCTCTGAGCCAAAGCTTTCTTTCTGTGCAGCTCGGATCCGGCGAGGGTCCGCGCAATTGGCCCGCATCATCTTTGCATCTGCTGACAAAAAATGTCAAAGTGCCCCGTTTTGTGCCGCTTCACGCGGCAACTTGACGACGGTTGCTCAACATAAGCTTCGAAGTTAAACTTGTTAGACCAATGGAAGGAGACGGAATTACTTTATGCCGTCGGGCACGGGCATACGGACGTCATAAATCTGCTGTTTCAACGTGGGGCCTTGCTGGAGATGATTAGTTTCCAGCCATGGAATGACTCCGCCAGAACAGAGCCTCAGCTCAAATGGAAGGCAACTGAGTCTGGGCGCCTGCGTTCGAGGCTTCCTTACACGCTGGGAGTTGGGACGGGCAACAGAGAGTCGATTGTCCCGAAGCGATTGGGAAATGCGGTTGTCGAAAATGACGAATACGAAGTGTGTGGACCAGTGCGCAACTGCGCCAAGCGCCTGCGGCGCTCGTGAAAAGAGTCCTACCTATGTGCACAGAAGATAGCAGATGCTGCAGAGCTTGTTGAGCTCCGGCCAACGGTTCATGTGATTCGTCGTACGCCTTAGCTGCAGGCATATCGCTGGCTATGTCTAAGGCGCGTTCAGCCGGCAGACGCTCGAAATCTGTCACGGCAAAGTAGATCTGTCTCATCGAGGCTCAGGTCTTGATGGACTTTTACTCCGAGCTGCAGACGTAAATCTAAGGAAGAAGGGCTCCAAACATGAAAAAGTCAAGTTGACCGTGCTGGAAACGACCAATCCGGCCATCACATGCTACAAGAAGGTGGGCTTCAGGGTGGTCGATTCAGCATCAATCATGTTTCCGCCGCGCTCGTGCGTGCCGCGAGGGCAAATGTCACCATAAGAAGATGAATTGGCTCCCCATGGAGAAGGATGCCACATGAAGTAGTGTCCACAGAGGAAAACACTGGCAAGACCTTGAATGCTCACCAGCGCGATGAAAAAACAACACGTCGCAAAAGCCGCACGCCATTGAGGGAACGGCAGAGGAGTCCAAAACAAACACGTTGCCCAAATGCGTCCTGTTGATGTGCCTTGCAGTGGCTGGGCCCTTTCCAAGGTCAATGCTGAAGCTGCTGCAGTTGAATCCACGGCTACCAGGCATGAACAGACTGACAGTCTTCGTTATTTCCTAGCATTGATGGTGACTGCCTGGAACGGTCTTAGAAATTCCTGAGGATGGGCTGGTACATACGTACTATGCTGACCTGTCAGGCATGAATTGGAGGCTCTTCGCTCCACGTACTGCTCACACCTCAGCCAGAGAATGCAGAGCAGGCTTCCTGGAGTACAGGAGATTCTTTGTGGTTAGGACTTCCTTGCAACTTGTGCTTGATCAGTTCGATGACTTTGCTGAGGCTTGGAGGCATCACCCAGTGCGCATTTAGTGCCTGGCGAGGCTCTATAGCATGCCCTGATTCAACTGATGTTGGGTTGTGATGTGACATCGCGCAAGGAGCGCGTGGAGATGCCGCCCTCTACCTCGGATACTCCTGAGGTGGGGTTTGCCCAGAACGTGATTTAACATCTGTTTTTTGGGTTTGTTGTGCTGATCCTAACCCCAAACACCTCCAAGTTCAGGTACTTGAGCTGCAGAAGAGGATCAACCTCTTGGAGACCAGGCTCGCTTCAAGGGCGTTCAAGGGCGGAGATGACGATCAGAGATTGCTGAGACTTGCTGAGCTTTGCTGAGCTTGCAGCCTTGAAGGTGCGCCAATTTGCAGAGGCTCAGAGTGAAGGTCAGATGCTGTGCTTCTCAGATTTTCACGTTTCTCTGATGGAGGCGTCTGCGCTCGCAGGATGCCGTTGCGGCAACCATGAGACCAAGCTGGGAATTGAAGCTTGCAGCTGTCACAGGCCTCTCCTGCCAGCAATATCAGGGAAAGTTCAGGCCTCGTTGGTGGGAAGTGCTGTGGAGAAAACCTTGCAGCATGCTACGCCCCCGCCAGCAGTTGGGTAACCCGGAACAGGGCAGACCAGGGAGTCAAGTCAGTCAAGTACTGGCTTTTGGCATCGGGAGGCCCTCACTTTGCAGCTGTTGCCGTTGCACTTCACCGCCTTTCGCTGGGTGGTCTCCGTAGTTTCACGGACCCTGACAGCATCCCAAAGAGATTGTCCCTGATTGCCCAGTGACCAGTGGCCTTGTTCAACTTCACCGCAGGAGCGGTTGCTGAAGAGCGAGGCCTGGTTGTGGGTCTTCTACGTGCCTCGGAGATTGAAGATTGATTGCGTGGCCGACCTTGTAGAGTGATTGAGTGGGTGTCTCCAAGATTCTCCGAGGCTCACCTCTTGGTCCTCTACACCATCTCAGCATCATGCTCTGTACAAACCACTGCAGATGCTGGCAGCCGGAACCTGAAACTGGGCAACATTTTCGTTCTTGGCCTCACCGACAGCTCAGGGGGCGCCGTAGATTCCCTCAATGCCCAGCTTGCGCATGCCAGTGGAGGAGCTGCGAGAGCCGTTCCCAGATCTTTGATTCTGCCAAGCCCAGCTTCAAGAGCGTGAGAGACCGTGCGTGAGGCGCCGCATCAACGGCTGGAGCACATCTGCGAGGAAGCTAGGTTTTCCGCAAAAAAGCATGGTGCGCATGCAAACTCTCTTGCTGGCACTGCCCGCCTGCTGTCTTGTTGCGGTAGCTTCCATCTCATGAACGGCTCAAATCAAGCGTAACCATGGCAGATTTTGTGCAGACCATGGTCGGGGGCCAAGTACCTAAGTAGCAGCTGGCCACATCTGCTTCCCTCGGTCTCGCAAGCGATTCCTTTGCTTGGCAGATCTTGGCAGGCCCGGGGGCCTGCGAGCATTTTGGCACGTGGGCACACCCGTATGCAGGCGCGAATCTCAGCCTCTGAAATCCTGAACGTGCGGTACGAATGTTGGGAGCTGCAAGCCCTACTGCCTGAAGGTGACGCGCAAGTTAGGCGTCAGATTATTGGCAGCGTCGAGCCTTTTAAGCATGGGTCCTAGTCCATCTGATGGGGAACGGACCTTTGCCAAGCAGTTGAAGTGAACAGAGCTGCTGTTTGGCTTCGTTTGGCGCGATCAAAGTTGTATTTATAGAGTTATAAAGGAGCACCGCCCTTGGTTCTGCTGAGGTGCTGTCAGCCTCTCGGCGCTAGCTTTCCTATCACCGCATCCCTCTCAGGCCAGCGGTTGTTCAAGCAAAAGGGCGGACCAGAACATGAACTGGTAAGTCTAGTAAGCAAGCGTACAGGGCCGGGCAGCTGCGCGGTTTTGTGGCCAACGACCAGCGCGGACCTTTCCAAGAGCTAAGCTGTGCTAAGTTCAACTAAGCGCCTTTGAGGTCCAGCCGCAGCTCTCGACGGCTCGAAGCGCAGCTTCGACCCTGAGTTGGACGACCCCGAGCAACAGGCCACCAGGATTCAACTCGGTACCAAGAAGACGGTATTCCTGTCAAGCCCATTCTAAGCTCCATGCCAGCTGGTCGGCTGAGCGCCTCAGCCCACGGGAATGGTTGCGAATGCTGCCTCCTGAGTGAGCGATGTCAGCGTTTGAGTCTCTGACTTCAAAGTCCATTGTAAGGTACCGGACATTAGGTCTCTCCCCGGATGCCTCCAAGGCTCAGGTGGGCACAGAGCTGCCAAACATGGAAAATGACGAGTCCTATCAATTTTCGACTCGCAGGTTTCCAAGGCTGCCTCGCGGCTTCGAAAAAAGTATTCCTCAGATGAGGCAGTTTTTGTTTAAGCGGCGTGCTATGGGGGAAGTGCAGACTTATCAGACTTGAGTTCGCTAACCTAAATTGAAGAATTCCCCCCCTTTGAGGCGGCCCTGCAGCGCGTCGAGGCCGCCAACCTGTGGATAATGACAAAGCTGCTCTCCGAGCGGGGAGCTCGGGCGCACCGCCGCTGGTGAAATTGTTCTTTACTTCGGCAGCTGCGCAGGAAGGAGGAAGCCCTGCGCGCAAAGCAGGCAGCGAATCGTCTCCGAGAGCTCGGGGACTCTCCGCGAAGGAGCCTGGGAAATCTGGGAAGCAGGGCCTCGCCTCGAAGAAGTTGTCATGCGCCCGCAGCCCACGTCCTCTGTGCCAGGCTTTTCCATAAATACGTGGCCGGCTACGTGCCTCCAGGGGTGCGGCAGATGATCGAGCCGCCCAACACAAAACATTTCCGATGGTGCGCCCTTGGTCCATGTCATTACATGACGAGAACTGGCCAACATGGAAAGCCAGCATTTCTTTGCCAGCACTTCTTTCGGTGCCACTTTCTCCAAGTTTGGCTCAAATTGGGCAGTGGCCCGGTGTGGAGATGTGTGGGGTATGTTAGAGAACCTCGAGAACCGTTTCATTTTCCCTGCGCCTCGGCCTTCCTATGGCCCGCAGTCCTACAAAAGAAACCTGTGCTGGATCCCATGGAATACCGTCATCTCACCAAAGAGGAGGGACGGAGCAGAGGCAACTTTTGGCATTCCCTGCCTGTGGTTTCCAGCGCCGAAGGCAGCAAGCGTGATCCTGTTCTTTCACGCAAATGCTGAGGACCTTGGGATGTCTTTCGCCGTTCTCAGGCACGTCCGTGACCAGTTCAAGGTTAACGTCCTTGCAGTGGAGTATCCTGGCTACGGGCTTCTACACCACATGGAACCCACAGAGGATGCGGTCTACGAAGTGGCGCTCACTGCGTTCCGTTTCCTGGTGGACGAAATTGGAGTAAGATATTCGCAGATCATACTTTTCGGCCGCTCTCTGGGAAGCGGACCGGCCGTGTTTCTTGCCGCGCAGTACCCGGTGGGAGGTCTAATTCTAGTATCTGCTTTCTCCTCGATCAAGGCAGCTGTGCGGAGTATCGTGGGCCGCATGGCCGCCTGGACTTTCACGGAACGATTTCCTAACAGCAAAATCATCGCCAACGTGTCTTGCTCTTCTCTCTTTATTCATGGTGAAGCAGATAGCCTTATTCCAACTGAGCATTCACTGAGACTCTTCAAAAGATGTCGTGCGCGTAAATTGCTGGTGACTCCACAGAAGATGGAGCACAATTCAAATCTTTTTGGTGACGCTTCTTTCTTGGCTGTTCCGGCCATTCATTTCTTTGGTTTCCCTGGCTATTACACTTCCTCACCCCCAAGGCTTCCGGCAAGCCTGTTTGAAGACCCATTCTCCAAGAGAGTGAAGATGCTCAAGGAAAATGGGCAAGGCTTCACGAAGCCTAGCCAGTGGCTCTGTGATTGTCTTGCAAAGGGTGATGCGCAACACCTTGATGTAACTTTCTGCCGACAAGAGAATTCAGTCGAAGATGTACCGATCCTCCACGACCCGAACAGACGCGAGAAAGTCTCCGAGAGGGTCGCCGAGAGGGTCGCCGAGAGGGTGTCGCAGGGTGACCGACTTGCACAAAGCGAGGATCACACGGAACCAGGCATCGCACCGTGCGCCAGCCCCTTGCAAGATCCCATGGACACATCGGATTCCTTTGCTGCTGCGGACGTGATGCGAACTTGACTGTCAGTGCCTGGGTGGCTAAATTGTCGCTTAGGCTTCACGTGTGAGAAACCGCTGCATCAACCGGCACAACGTTGAACGAAGCAATTGCTTGCTCGACATATCAGTTGTGTATCTGCAGCAATGCAGATGCCTTCATGGCCAATCGCAAACACATTGCCACTGGCCCTGCTGCATCAGAATTCAGCTCGTTGAAAAGCGCTCGAAGCGCAAAAAACATCTCTGTGCTGACGGCTGGCGCTTGAACACAAAATTCCTGAACCTCCTTGGCCTACCTTTCAATGTGCGGTGCGCGAAGTGCCATCACCATAGCTCTACAGTCTTTGCGTCCTGGGACCACAGACGTGTGAAATCAAATTATGCTGTCTGACAGGGCCAGCGGACTCCTGGGTGCTTTTGCACTGTTCGGGCTTTGTGTGGTGTCCTTGGTGTAGTTCATGTCGAACCGGGGGGCTTTGAGCCTGTTGCGGACTCAGGTTCCCACTCAGGCGACCAACTTCATTGGCTTAGCAGCAGCATCGGCCATGGGTCTGGTGTACCAGGAACCTGCACTTGTTTAGCCTCGTGACATCATGTGTGGAGATTTCTGCATCCGTGTGGCAGCGCAATCGTCCGGAGCCGGTGCGAGACGACATGGGCAACGTGGGCGCGGCGAGGGCCTTGGTGACAGCTTCCCATACCAAAGCCATCCAAAGCCTTAAGGCCGACCCTGCAGTTCACACAAAACTAGTGGGCTAGCTAAGCAGAAGGGAACTCCAACTTTGAGAACCCCCTCCCATTGTCACATGCATCTGGTCACCTCTCTTTAATAAGGTGCAGAAGCCGAATGTCAAAGAGATGGGTGCGTCCATAGCCCTTGTAGTGGTTGGGCCAGCGCCCAAGTCACACATGGGTATGTTTAAGCCTGAGAAATCCAATATGCACAACAGGTGAACACCTGTAGGTTGCAAAGGTCATATCCAAAGCCCTAGAGCACAGATCTTGTCTGTTGCGCTATACGCTTGAAACCATCAGGAGATCTTGGATCGCAGCCTGCATGTCCTTGGGGGCTTGTCTGCATGTGCTGGCAGGGCGATTATCAGCGCTGGCTTGTCCCTGATGATCTCCTTCACCTTGCAGACCGACTTTCAGGATTGTGATGATATAGGGTTATATAGGGGATATATAGGGATTATTTTGGGGTTATATAGGGGTTATATTGGGGATATGTGTGGATGATGGGAAAAAATTAGTATATTGGGATAATGGAAGCTGGGGATCTGATGAATGATGGGATGCAGCGAGTGAAAGGCTGATGCCGCTTGATGCCCTTGACACTGCAGGCCTACTTCTGCACCACAACGTGTTTTGTTCTATGGCTCATTGCGCTCTTTTTCAAGGCCAGCGAGGATCTGCATGCTTCGAAGAACAACTTTCAACAGTCTTGAGTCAATTTGAGCTGTGGATCCCTGAGGTTTACCAATGTTTCGATGCGTGAGCATCGGCCGCCCTTTGACAACGTGTTGGCAAAGCATCCACGGATTCAAAAGTTGCAGCCTCTTGCCTCTTTGTTCTTCGGAGAGCAACCTAGAGCAATGCTGAAGGAAAATGTATCCAGGCAGAAGCACCAATACATGGCTGAATATTCAACTGCAACACGTCTTGCCCGAAAAGCTGCTAGCCAAAGCTGCGGTCCAGAGCATCAGACACGCAGCAAATAGGCCTGCGAAGCGCAACCGGCGATTTTTTGGAAGTCCGCAATGGAGAGTCTGCAGAAGCCAAACAGACTATAGAAGCACCCAAGATGGCTTGCCGTCATACTCTTCTCAATCAGAACTTCTTTAAATGATAGCGGTAATAATTGTAAGAATAATGACAATAGTAATAATAATGATGGAACAGAAAATGGAAGCTGCTATTGTATCTTTTGCGCAGCTCGCATCTGGCGAGGATCGGAGCGAATAGCGCAAATCTGCAAGCGCAAAGGCGTTGCCCTGGCTGAGGTGGACAAGAATAGTCAGACATGGCTTCTCTGCGCGGCCTCAAGGGGAAAGCTCGCGATGCTCAAGCTACTTCTGAACCTTGGGTTTGAGGCGAATTCCCAGGTCGATTGCAAAGAGACAGCTGCATTTTCTGCTATCAGGCAAGGACACAGACAAATTATCCACCTGCTGATTGAACATCTATCAGTCGGATGATTTGTTTGTGTCCTTCCCTGATACTTGTAGCATAGTCTCTTTGCAATCACTAGTCTGTGTCCTTACTATGCATGAGATGCTTCAGACCGGGCGAAGACGCAGGGCGTCTGTCTCACAGCAATGGGAAGTAACGGGCGCCTCAGCGCGAGGCTTGGAACTGGGACCGGACGACAAGCATTACGAGGTGTGTCAAGCAGTGTGCCATTTTGGCTCAAGGCTCAAGTACCTCCTGTTTGAGAGTTTTTGTGGGGGTACGGAGGCATGGGAACACCAATCAAAAGTCCGCTGCAAAAGAAACTGCGAGGGGATGAAGGGCTTGATGATGGTGTTCACATCACTGGTGTGAACCGTGCAGGGCCATCACAATCTGTCACTTTGAGCGCGATTGAACAGCTTTTGGATAAGAAGCTAAATCCCTTGCACCAATTCTTGGAACAGATTCGCTTAGACTTGACAGCCTTCAAAGAATCTGTGCGGGCGGAATTGGAAGACATGGGCTTGCGAATCACGTCAAATGAACAAATGATGACAGACACCGTAGCTCATGTGACGGAATTGGAGCAGAAGATGGGTAAGATTCACGTCGGCAAGGAATCCCCTGAGGGTCGGGAAGTTGATAGCTCCAGGTTCTTGTCCATGGTGGTAGGGAATATCCCGGAAGCGTCCACATTGGATGAGGCAAGGGAGTGGCTGGGCAAACATTGCCGTGCTTCGGGGATCGCTTTGCCAGGTCCATCAGATGTATACTCAAAGGGGCCATTTTCCAATTTGGTGTTCGTGAAATGTCAAAGTGAAGCTCACCGTGACCGTTTCATCCAGAGCATTCGTGATGCCGCAAAACACGCCAAGGCGTCCAATGGCGGAGAACCTTTGCCAGCCCAGCTTTTCGCTAAGGTTGACTTGCCTTTCAACATTCGCACTGTAGAAGGCGCCTTGTATGCCATGAAACGCATGCTCATTTCGTGGAATTTCAACCCAGCGTGCATCAAGTACGACATTCACACGGGCATCCTCACAGTCGCTGGGAGGGAGATTGTCAAAGTGTATGTCCAAAACTTTTCATTGAGTTTTGACTGGTGTGATGGGGAATGGCAGACATGGGAAGCACTACAGCAGTCAACCGAATTGGCTGACATCACCACCAAAGCTTTGGCACGCTTGGAAAAAGCAAAAGCCCGCGCCTCCAACAAGGGGAAGGGCAAAGGCCCCGAGTAGGGGCCACGGCGGCGTGTGGACAACATGGGAAATGTTTCACCCCGTTGCTGGGGGTCAGCAACGGACAGTTTTGATAAAGGCAGTGGTGGTGCCCGCAATATGAGCCAACTCAAAATCATGTCTTGGAACATCGAGGGGCTATCCCTACTCAAGGAGACTGAGATCATTGACTACATGTTTCGCTTCGATGTTGATGTCTGCTGTTTGCAAGAAGCCAGAAGGAGCAAATCGGATGTGTTCAAATGCAATGGCTATGAATTTATTCTTTCAGGTTCTTCTGATGGTCCCACTGATTGGTATGGAGTGGGATTTGTCATTTCTCCGCGTCTCAGGCGCCATCGCCGAGGGTTTTGTCAAATAAATGACCGAATCGCTAGCCTGAAATTGAAATGCCGAGGTGGGACCTTTGCAATTATCACGGTTCTTGCCCCGCATAACTTGAGACCGCAGCAGGAGAAATGGGATTTCTACGAGAAACTTAATCAGGTTGCATCAAATACTTCGACAAATGGCCCCAAGTACTTCTTTGGTGACTTCAATGCACGGATTGGCCCATCACGTCCAGGTGAACACGGCATCGTTGGTCCACACAGTTTTGGGCTGGAAGCCAGACACCAGGTGGAAATGCCCAATCGCGACTTCCTGTTGGAGTTTTGTGCCACTCATGGGTTAGAAATTGCAAACACTTTCTGCGACGTCTCCGTTGACAAGAAGGTCACCTATCATGAACCTGGGGTTCCACCCCTTGCACCGATTACTTGCAACTCTTTTGCCATGTTGGATTTTCTACTTGTTTCCCGAGGAGATGTCAACGACATTTCCTATGTTTCCAGCGACCGGCTCGCAACCCTTGCTTCAAGTCACTTCCCAGTTACCGCCAAAATTCAGATGGAATTCTCAAGGCGCAGTCCTACCCATTGCACTACTTCTCGCAGGGACTGGGCCACACTACAAAACCCTGAAACTCGGCGGGCGTTTTGCCAAAATATTTCAACAAACTTGCAGGATGTCGAGGTTACAGATGCAAACTTATTTTGGGATACAGCCTGCTCCGCGGTTGCAACAGCTATCAAACAACATGTGCCCATCTTGAGCGCCAGAGCAAATAAACCGTGGATCAGTTCTCGGACACTGGAACTTCTACGTCGCCGACGTGAAGCCCGAGCAAACGGTAACTGGAACTTAGAGAAGCAGTTGCGAAATGATGTCAAAAAGTCGGCAAAAGATGATCGTTCGAAATGGCTTGAGGACCTGGTGTCGTCTGGAGATTGGAAATCTGTCAAACAGCTTCGAAAAGGCCGTCGTGTCAAGCAGGGTCGCCTCAGAAACACTGAAGGGGTTCTTGTTTCTTCGGAACTTCGGGCAGAAACTTTGGCCGAACACTTGGAAAAAGTTCAGTGGAGGGTTCGGCCAGCGACATTAATTCCAGGTACCGAGGCACCTTTGGGAGAACCTTTGGATGTGAACTGGTGCAATTTCAGCTACGCTGAGCTGCGAAAAGTCATTAAACAAATGGCGAATGGCAAAGCTACCAAACCTCATGATATTCCTATCGAGGTGTTCAAGGCCTTGGCAATGGAACCGGATTCAGCTCTGCAGTGGCTTCTTGATTTGTGCAATCATTGCTTGCAAAATGGGGTGATACCTGGCGATTGGGCCATGGCTTCCGTTGCAATGCTGTTTAAAAAAGGGGATCCTGCCGACCCCAACAACCATAGACCTATATGTCTTCAGAGCATCGCGTACAAATTGTTCGCTTCGCTTTTGAAACAACGGCTTTTGAATGCTGGCGTTGAAGCTAGGCTCTGGAAGTCCCAGTTTGGTTTTCGAAGAGGACACGGTACTGAAGATGCAATTTTCGTGGCTCTACGAAAAATCGAACAGGCCTGCGCAGAACGGAACGGCTCAATCCGGCTTTTGGCCCTGGAC
>CAJNIZ010008115.1:4019-15131 GCA_905231905.1 Symbiodinium pilosum
ATTATTAGGGGGTGGGGGGGGTTTATTATTAGGGGGAGGGGATTAGTCTTGAACAAAGGGAACCCTACAGCCTGAACCCTCCTAAAAGGTCTAGACAGAATGAGTGGGAGTCCAGAGGCAGCAAGTACTTCGCAAGGTCTAAAGTATAGCGCGTAAGAGGCTTAAATGGAAAATGGTTTACATAGGGTTCGTCTGAGACTCCTATACTTGGAGGGTCATTGGGACTTAGTAAGTAGGTTAATAACCCCTACAAGCCACATGATAATTATCCCCATTATTAGCCCCACTTACTAAGTCCCCATGACCCTCTAAGTAGGTTTGATTATCCACCTTTTCCTCATGGTTCTTCTAGAAGTTGCCCGAAGCTGTATTCCACGTAGATAGGCCCCGACACGAAGCCCATCACAATTCAGAGTTCTGAGTAATATGCCAGGGGTTCAGCCGTTCGGGCTTTGGGCTGTTTCTATTAGGGTTGAGGGTTTAGGGTTCAGGCTTTGGGGTTGAGGGTTTTGGGTTTTGGGCTTGGGGTTTAGGGTTTCGGGCTTAGGGGTGATGCATTGGGCGCACGTGGCTGACAAATTTGGAGCATCCTTAACCAGGTTTCCTTGCAGGTCGATGGAAAGACCTGTAGCAAAAACCCACATGAGCTATAGTCTAAACTCCTTAAAGGGGGGTTATATAGGGGGATTATATAGGGAATTACTATAGGGATTATTAAGGGGGATACTAGGAGTTTAGACTATAGCTCACCATGGTGTCTAAGCCCCAGGTACACCCTACACCGTAACGCCTGAATAGAAGCTTCCATGTTCTTTTCCATTCCCCGTACATACCCCTACATATTTCCTATAGCACATACACCTCCATTACCCCAACAGGTAGGTAATGAGCCATAGATATCTACGCGTTCATAAGGCCCACTGCACCCCCCCTTCTTGCCGGGCCAGGAGTGAATACTCATCCAGACCCCTGATTAGTAAACCTCCTCCCCCTAATAGGGATGAAAGTAGGGATCCCAATATTAAGGCCCTTAAAAGGAGGGGGGGGTCTTAATCATGGGTCTACATTATGCATAATGGTCATGATAACAGTAGCAACCATACTATGAATAATCTGGGTTGTTGTTAAGGAACTTAACTTAAGTTACTATGTCGGGAAACCCTATTAGTTAGTATATATACCCATTACGGCAACTTAGTCTAACTTCCTGAACACCAACGCAGTAACAAGGACCCCTAAACCCTAAACCCTAAACCCTATAGCTAGCAATAGATTCTTTGCCACCTCCACTTTCGATCGTGTGCCCTCTGCCCAGGGGGCCAGGGTTGTCACCGCCTCTGGCAAGAGCATTGAGGCCCTGGCGGGCACTCGGAGACTGTTAGTTAGGGTTTAGGGGTTTAGAGATTTAGGATTTAGGGATTTAGGGTTTAGGTAAACCCTGTCCTGCAGGTGGAGAGTAGATGTTTGGCATTCTTTGAAAGCTTCGCATCATCTGTGATTGTACTTGGCTGCGTAAGTGAAAGGATGTTCAACTGCTTGCAACTGGTTTAGGGCAGTTTTGCGCTGGCTGTGGCATCCCGCACTTATGGCCAAGGCACACCGCGAACCCTAAGCTAAGAGCTCCAGTAATCCCCCCCCCTTGCTGCCAGGTCCATGTAGCTTGTGATTCATATGACCCAGGTTCGTAGACGCCTTGAGCGCCTGTTGAGACCCTAGAGCCCCAAACCAAACTCATTTCCACACCCAAATGATAACAGGGGGAACCCCAGACTAGACACCAACATAGTATAAGCCTAATTATTGGGAACCCCAGAAAGTTTCTCGTAATTTAAGGACACCCCTAAACCCCAAACTCTAATCCCTGACCCTAGCCTCATGTATACATCCCCGAAAACCCTTCCTTGAAGGTACCCCTAATCCCTAAACCCTAAACTTAAGCCTAAACCCTAAACCCTAAACCCCCGAAGATGCTTCAGGAGGCATGCTTGCAAGCGGCGACATCCGCCCTACGCGCAGCTGAGATAGCGGGCCTGGAGAAGGCGAGCCCTCCAATCATTTACATTCAAAAGGCTCCTTGGGACTTAGCTGTAAGTGTTAGCTTGGACCTTAGGCCCTTAACCCTTTTGGGATTCCCTTATATTCCCATTATAGGTACCTTGGGGTTAACCCTTAGTAGGGGTCCTACGTGCCACGTAGAAGGTATTTCATGGAAAAGGAATACCATCGTAGAGGTGTAATCGAGTTAAGCCCTAAACCCTCTAGGGCTCAGGGGATTAGAGGTTTGGGGCTTACAGTGGGGGAGCGGATATGGCTGCCAGTGTGTTGGCATATGTTGCGAAGCTTCGGGATATAGTCCCCCTTAAGTAGATAGAATATGACTTTGCGTATATTCTAACTTGGTCCCCATATACCCCATATTCTATCTACATAAGGGGGACCATAATTCTAGGGATCCAAGAACTCCCAGGAACCCAAGTCTACAAGTAAGACATATGGTCTACGGCCATTACAGGAGAGGAGATACCATGTAAGGACCTTACACAAGCCTTATATGTCCTTACATACCCCTTATATATGCCTTATGTAAACTCCCCCCATGGGAAACTGCTCTCCTACAGTTGGTTCTCATGTGAGCTATAGCCTAAGCTCCTACTATCCCCCATAACAACTGCTCTGATAGTCCCGTATAGAATCCCCTAAAGAATCCCTTTAAGGCAATTTAGACTACAGCTCAAGAGGGTTTCCGGAAATGAGGGGCCCTTTTTCAGGGTCCCTATGGTAAGGAATACAGCATGAGCCTTGCAGACTTCATGCCCGGAATACTGGTGACCGCTAGGGTTTAGGGTTTAGGGCTTCAGGGGCTAGACGGCGTCAGAAAAGACAAGCATCTGTAAGAAACATGGTTCACAACATGGTCCTAATCCCTGAAAACCAGACCCCTGACCCAATACTCTAAACCTTAAACCCGTGAGTAGGTCTTCATGTTTGCAGTCCTTCAGACAACTCTTCCTTACGTCCTTCGCGTCAGGGCTCGGCGCAAGAGATAGCCGTGGAGGTTGCCGCTGACATCGCAACTGAGGCCTACATTAGGGTTTCGGGATTACATGTCCAGGCGAAGAATAATCGAAGTACAGAAAAGCAAGAGTGATAAGACTAATATGAAAAAAGGGTAGCAAGAGTGGTAGCACAGAATAATTTTAGCTATAAGATTAAGAATGACAACAGGATCAATAATGAATACTGCAAATACCAGAAGTACGACGAATAAGCGCAATACCACAGGCTGTGAATAGCCAAGGTTTTGATGTCAGAGTGCTGCCTGCCAATAGGGAATTGCACTTTACAGTTGCAGTGGCAGTCTTCACAAGACAGAGTTCGATGTGAATGGCGGTGGGTTTAATGTTGAGGGTTTAGGTACATTCTTCTGTTGGGTCTCTGCATGAAAGTACAGGTTGAAAATGTGTGTTCGTTGATGGACAGAGAAGACTACATATTCATAGATGGTTTATGTTGGTTTCCTCGTGCCCCAGACGATCTCTGCACCCAATCACTCATTACAAATGGAAACCATGCAATCTCAACAAGACAACGGTTTTTAACCCAAGAAAAATCCCCTAAACCCTTAACTCTAAACCCTAAACCCCACATCACCCATATAGTATTTTCCATGCTTCTTTTCCATTCTCCCATATAACCCCATATATACCATATAGTCCCTGTACAATTATGTTGCTCTTCCCCGACATGAGTTCGAATCAAGCAGGCAGCCATTACTCAGTGCAAGAGCCCAACTGATGTGGCGAAGGCTGGGCAAGAAGGTTTAGGGCTCAGGGTGTCGAGATTCGGGGTTGGAAATTTTCAGATGCTTCAGATTGCATGCAGGGAAGATTCTCAGGCTTGCTTTTAGCTGGGAAGCTTAGTGCTTTAAGGTCTGCGTGAGCCTGTTTGCGGGGTAGTCTCGTCTTGTTCTCACGGCAGCTATCAAATATTATGGAGAATTAGTAGGGAAGAAGGAAAATTATATGAGAATTCGAGGGAAGAAGAAAATTATGTACGGAGTACTTCAGGATTGCAATCCTTTATTCCCTCAGAAACCCGAGCAAATGATTTGTGCGTGCTTGCTCACTGTTCAAAACAACTATGGAAGCGCTGTTTGTGTTGAAAGGCGGCCCCCTCGAGCCGGTGCTTAAGAACAGGCGCCAGCTATGCCAGCAACACTTTAGGGTCTAGGGCTCAGTTTTGCCACTATGAAGGTGTAGGAAAGGATCAGTAGCAGGTTGTCAGATTATGCCCAAGATTCAGACAGCGTGGTCAATCATGTCACCTACATTCGGATTCCCCTCCCACTCGACTCTGACCCTTCTCTCGTTCACGTAATCTACGGGCCTATGTAATTATATAAGTAGAATACCGCTTCTTTGGTACTTATACCTGGATGGTCATGGAAAAATCTGTGGAATTGATATCCCTAAACCCTAAGCCCTGACGCCTAAACCCCTAAACCCTAAACCCTTACTGATACAGTAACCCTTCAACTCACATGAGTAATATTTCATTTTATGGTACCCAATATAGAGTAAGATTATCTCCTCCTTTTGGGGTATAGTATTTGATATAAGGAATCTAATCTTACTAGGTTCAACCACCAAAACAAACGCTACTCACCTGCTGCGCCCGCAGGATGTTGAGAAGGCTGCCAACAAAGCCGCCGAGGCTGCAGGCCGCGATTGGAGTGTTGAGATGGGAGTTTTCCCAACACTACTGTTTAGGGATTAGGGTCTAGGGTTTAGGGTCTAGGGGTTATAGGAGCTTAGGGTTTAGGGATTGTAGGTGTTTAGAGTTTGGGGATGATGGGTTTAGGGTTTTGGGGGTTATATAGGGTCATATTGAGGTATGAGGAGTTTCCCCAAAACTAGGGTTTAGGGGTTATATAGGGGTCCAGGGTTTAGGGATTATGGGCTTAGGGTTTAGGGGTTATGTAGGGTTATACTGCGCTAAGGTTTAGGGATCAGGGTTTAGGGGTTATAGGGGTTTAGGGTTCAGGGATTAGGGTTTAGGGATCATGGGTTTAGGGTTTAGAGGCTATATAGGGGTTTCGGGTTTAGCGGTTAGGGTTTAGGGTTCTGTATAGGGCCCAATAAAGGAGAGTCAAATGCAAAAGAAAGTGGAAAATGACATGGAATCTGGGTTATATAGGGGGTTATAGGGATTAGGGTTTTCCCGGAACTAGGGGTACCTTTGAAAGGCTCACATTAGGGCTACCTTTATAGGGGGTTGTAGGAGATATATAGGTTTATATAGAGGTATATCGGGGTATAGGGTCAAGGGTTTAGGGCTTCCCAAAACTAGGGGTACCTTTTGGGGGTCCCCTATGATAAGGATTATAGTGTATGAGGGTCTACACTGGCCCCCTATTTGGGAAACTAGCAGAGTTTGGGGTTTGGGTGTTCGGGCGTCTCAGCGCAGACGGCTGAAAATGAATGCACGAATGGCCACGACCCCACTTCCCGTGGTTGTCTGTGAGTGGCGGCACATCCTGTGCCAAGCGACCGTCAGTCATGAATCCATGGAAACTGGGAATTCTCAACACTCCCTCCCGCTGTGAGATATCTCAGGCTACCACCCAAACCGTCTCCTCTTAGGGTTTAGCGGGCTGGCGGCCTCAATTCCCACGACACGATCATCTTCGCAATTCCCGATCGCCAAGAGCGTCCACAGGGCCCCAGAACCCTCGCACTTGTCTAAGCTCTGCCGGGCGCTTCCCAAAGCCTTCAGAGGGGCCTCTCAAGCGTTTTGGGCCCTGAAATGTGGGGCCTCGGCCTGAGGCCCTAGCGCTTGGATTCATAGTCCCCCTTAAGTAGATAGAATATGGGTTATATGGGACTCTTGTCGTAATATACCCAAAGCCATATTCTATCTACATAAGGGGCACTCAAGGGGACCATAGAGTATTCCCATCAAGGGCTGGGGCTGGTTGGAGGCTGGACGAAGTCTGACGTGTACCTTCAGTGTTTTCACTGGTGGCACAGCCTAAGCAGGCCGGGTATGAATTTAGGGTATAGACCTAAGAGAATATGATCCCACAACAATAGAAAATCAAATTGAAAATACGATGGATACTGGGATAAGATACTGATTAATACGAATCAGAGTTTCCCAAGATTTGGGCTAGTTTCGGGGAGTTGTTAGAACTACTCATTAGAGCATCTTCGTGTCTATACTCTGGTTCTCCTATGTATGGGGACTACCCGATAGGCTCTAGGGTTTTAGCTAGGTAGGAAACGCTCAAGGCACAAGAAAATTATAGCCTATCGCCCCTTGTAGTTTGCATGATAGAAAACGCTAGTGTTGCGTAATATATCTAGAAGGGGGCTGAAGGTTTAGGGTTTAGGGGGTTGCCGGGTCCAAGCTTCAAGGGTGAGCTTTGACTTCAACTCATTATTTCTTCCCCAACCACAGGTTAGCCTGGCACTTCTCAGCACCAGCAGCAGGTATGGCTTATGCCACGAATATTCTAGACAGTATTTTGGCATGCATTGCCACAAGTTGCTGCACAGCGTCTGCAACAGCACTCGGCTGCGGTGGTGCGGGTGTTTAAACAAACAAGGCCCTGTCCGAAACTAACATGGGGATGTGACCGCTCACATCCTAGATTCTTAGGGTTCAGGGCGTAAGGTTTAAGGTTTTGCCGCCATGTGCTGCATCGGAGATTTTGCATAAAGGACCCTCAGATCCTAGATGCTTCAGCGTAAGCCCGTATTCGTATTGTCATGTGGACCCTGAATCTGGAAAGCTCATGACCCACCAAATTTTAAGAGGCTAAGAACCAAACGGACTTGCAGCCCAGGAAATCCCATCTAGCTCCGAGCAAAGAACTCAAATCCTGCATGCCTAAATAAACTCGTAGCCTGTCGTCCACAGGTCCCACGCATGTTCCTGCCTTGGGTTAATCTATATTACATCCTTGAAAGGAATCTCCACAATTAATGGTGGGATCCCTGATGGAAGGGTCGACATGCACCATTGGATCAACCAGGTTAATCTATATTTATGATTTGTGGAACAATCCCCGTTGGACAAACCATAAAACCACAAAACCCTAAACCCTAAACCTCAAACCCTGAACCCTCAAACCTAAACGTTAAGCCCTAAACCCTAAACCCTAAATTTCCCTAAGTTTAAACACTAAACCCTGAACCCTAAATCCGTAACCTGTGGATGAGGCCTGTCTGCGGAGGAGGCAGCGCCGCTCGCCCGAGCTGCTGCCGCACGGGCGGCTGCCAAGGAGAGATGTGGGTGTTTGTTCATCCCAAACGGTTTAGGGTTAAGGGTGTAGGGTTGTTCATCCCAAACCATGGTTTGTATTTATATATAGGGGTTATAGAGGGGTATTTGTAGGCTTAATATAGGGGTATATAGGGTTTATATATGTATACACATATGTTTATGTATCTATGTATATAGACGATAACCCCAAGTCGGCTTAATTTCTGGTTCTGAAATGCATGTAAGAGGAGCCAGGTTGTCCCCTACTTAAATTTCTATGTTCAAGGGACGAGGGAGCGCATGGGGTTTTGCAATGAGTGCCATATCTGACCACTGAGCAGCCCCTCCTGCCTAAACCCCTAAACCGAGTGTTTTTCATGGTGGGCTTATCCTGACAGCTGGGGACAGTTTTGGGCTGAAGGCTTCAATTGCATTTGCGTGGGTCGTTCCCTCTCACGGGGTATAATTAAGAGGCTATACCTCTTGCAAGGGTGAAATGGGTCTCCAAATTAGAGTTCGCTGTTTGGGGGTCTCCTGGTTAGGGATGATAGCATAAGAGGTCCTATCCTACAAGGAAAATCCCCAACTCTAAACCCCAAACCCTGCCCTAGCCCCTACACCCCAATACCTAGTTATGGAAAGTTTTCAATGAGTTCTTACCCAAGCCATTCGCCGTTTGAGTTTACGATGTGCTTGGAGGACCTGTTGACTTCTAAGCCCCTTTGGTAACAAGAGTTATCGGGCTTATATTATGGGTTATCCTACTGGTTGGTGCTTAAGGGGGAGTGGGGGAGTGAATATAGGTACCAGTATTGGGGTATATATGGGGGTTACATATTCCTCATTATGTGGTTCCACTCCGAAACCCTATAATCCTATAACGCTAAACCCTATCATCCTATGACCCTATAATGCTAAACCCCATAACCCTAAACCCTATAATCCTACAACCCTATAACCCTAAACCCCTGGATAGCAGGTAGACTTTCATATCAAAAGCTCATCCGAGCGGAGGCAGCCGTAGCTGCTCGCGGCGCAGCTCAGGCCAAGCTTGGAATGAGCATTTAGAGTTTAGGCTTGTAGGGCTATGAAAAATGACAGGGTTATAGAGTTATGGGGTTATAGGGTTGGAACTATAGGGTTTAGGGTTATAGGGTTCAGGGTTATAGGGAGTTATAGGGTTTGGGGTTTAGGCTTATAGGGTTTGGGTTTAGCTTACTTGGAGGCTTGTGGGCTGTAGTTACTATTGCTACCTGGGTACCCTGAAAGGGGCGATAGGAACGTATAGGGTTCAGAGATTAGGTTTTGGGGTTCTGAGTTCATGGTGCTTAGTATTGTAACTACTTACGACTGGGCCTATAACCCTACTTATGATCCCCGTAACTGGGCATTCGTAGGTTACCCCAAGTATATGTATGTACCTAAGCCCAGTTGTCAGTGGTTACTAAGTTCCGTGAACCCTCCAGTATGGCATCTGTCATTGCATGGCTATAGTGAAGCATGCCCCAAGACCATCTCTCATCATTTCCCTAAACCTTAATCCCTCAACCTAAACCCTAATCACTAGATTTCTATGCTCCTACATAGGGCCTCGCGCCTAAACCCCCCAAAAAACAAAACCCTGTACCCTGAACTGCGTTGCTGTTAAGGAACTTACATTAGGTTCCCCTAGTATGTGTATATCGTAAATTAAGGGATTTCCTCATTGTTGTAACAGCAACCCCACACCCGGTGGATCCTAAACCCCGAGACTTGAAACTTCAAACCATAAAACCTCCAAACCGTAAAACCCTCAACCCTAGAACCCTCAATCCTAAAATCTTTACGGTATAGGGATTTAGGCGGTTTAGGAGCTTAGGGGGGTTTAGGGACCGTGCGGCTGTCAGGCAGCTGGTGTTGCAGCCGCGCGACCTTCTGCAGCTCCGGATGCTGCGGAGAAGCTGGGACAACCATATGAGCAAAAGGCTATAGTCTAAACTCCCTGAAGCGGGGTTATATGGGGGAGTACGTTATGGGTTACAAAGGGTGATATTAGGAGTTTAGACTATAGCTCATATCCTGAAGCAGTGGATGAGGTTTCGGACGACGGGGATTCTCCAGGGTTGTGGAGGGATTATGATATGGTTATATACAGGTGCACAAGGGATTCTATAGGGTCATGCTTGGGTTTAGGTAGATTATTGGACTTTGTGGGCTTCATGGATTCCAAAAGAAGAGGGTAAAGGCCGCTAGGGTGTTTGGGTTCAGGGTGCACGGGTGGCTCTAGGGTTTGCATGGGCCTATAAGGCTTAGAGATTCCAAAACTGCGGGCCGTTTTTTCCATATTCTGGGTGGGCCCGCTATATGTGCGCGACCCCTGCCAGTGTATAAGCTACACCCCCCCTATAGTTCCCATTCTAGATACCACCCGTGTATCAGAATAGACCGGTCCCTCCCGTTAAGAGTTCCAGAGCTGTACCCCTAGCAATTTCCGGAAACCCTAAACCCTAAACCCTAAAAACCTGAGGGTGCGACCCAAGCAGCACAACCCTGCAATCCTTGAAACTAAGTTCTAGATCCCTTCAACCCTAAACCGACCAAGTTCTAGATGCCCAAACCCTAAACCCTAACCCCTAAAGCCCAAACCTGCCAAGTTCTAGATCCCCAAACCCTAAACCCTTAAAACCCAAAGCTGCCAAAGTCTACCCTCCCGGAACCCCAAAAGTATGTAAAATAATGGCCTTATCACGGGTTTAGGGCTATTATGTACATACTTTTGGGGTTTAGGTAAACCCTAAACCCCATCGAGGAAAGCGGCGAAGGCAGCTTTCGAAGCCGCTACACAAGCTGGGCTGGCCAAGGAGCAGCAGGGAGTCTTCATATAGGGTTTAGGGATTAGGGTTTAGGGATTAGGGATTAGGGTTTAGGTTTCAGGCTTCATTTAGGGCTTAGGTTGAGGGGTTATCATGGGATCATATAGGGTTACTACTATATTATATAGGGTTCTATAGGGGTAATATAGGATACATATTTTGGGGTTTCAGGGTTTTAGGGTTTTAGGGTTTAAGGATTTAGGGATTGGGGTTTCGGGTAGGGATTAGGCTTCCGTTTTTAGGATGTTAGGTTTAAGGATCTAGGTTTGGGATTATATAAGGGTTATATTGGAGTTATATGGGGAGTATATAGGGATGGTGGAAAAGAAAGTGGAATCTACAAGTCAGGGTTTGGGGCTGAGGGCCTTTAGGCCTCCCAGAAACTAACATGGAATTCCGAAATAGCCCTATAAAGACTACAGGCCCTTTAAAAGGGGACACTATGAGTTTCCATGTTAGTTTGGGGGAGTGTAGGTTTAAGGATCCAGGATTTGGGGTTCAGGGTTTTAGGGTGTAGGGTCTCAGGTGTAGTGTTTAGGATTTACATTTGAGAGTGTAATGTAATTAATGGCCCAGGAAATTTCCACTACTCTGGGAATAGCCGAAATGCAAATGGAGAATTTAATTGCCACCCCTCTTTAATCCCTATATAGGCCCTATGAAACCATAAAAGATTGTGTTTATGGATTCCCAAACCCACCCTAGACAAGTGCAGCAGGAAGGCCGAACCCTAAATCCGAAACCCTATACTCTAAACTCTAAACTCTAAACCTTAACCTGAAAACCTTAAACTCTAAAGCTTAAACTTTAAACCCTGAACTCGAAACTCTAAACCCTAAATTCTAAACTCTAAAGCCAGCTCTAAATTCCAAACCCTTAAGCCCGGTGTAGAGGAGCAGGCAGCACTGGAGGCAGCCCGGGCTGCTGCCAGGACAGCGGCAGCTGCTGCCTCCACCTCAGGCCGGGTCGGGGTTTATAGAGGCTTAGGGTTTAG
>CAJNIZ010008116.1:0-15131 GCA_905231905.1 Symbiodinium pilosum
TTGCTGTATGCAGCCCCTTTCCAGATCAAACTTCGGCCCACCAGTCAAAACAGGGTGGTGCTGGTTGTTGAGGGTTGTAAGGTCTAAAAGCTTTCCTTGGTCCGCGCCTGCTTTTGCAGCCATGCCATTAATGATGGACGCGTTCGCAATGTGACTTCGGTTGCTCAAAAACCTTCTGAAGCTTTCTTTAAGCTGGTGAGCACCGTTGGCGTTCCTTTCAACACATCATTTATTCCCGTAAATCTGCGAAGAGGGATTGCCATCACCAAATTTGTGTATGGATTCTTCGGGCTGGGTCCGGCATTTTAAAAGCAGACCCGCATGCAAAGAGGACCACCACTTTAATTTCAGGAGTGCGTGTCCGTATGGCGAAGCCATTTGTTGTGTTAGCATCTGCATACTGCAGGGCAATATGGAGTGCATACACACATTCGAGAAAACTCAAAGCCTTGATGTAGCAGCCACCGGGACCTGATTTGGAAGTTTAGGGTTAAACGTTTAGGGTCTAGGGTCTAGGTTTAGGGTTTACGTAGACTGGTACCACGAGAGTGAACTGGCTTAGAATCCGCAACTCTAAACCCCAGACGCTCAAGCTTGAAAGCTCTGCACCGACACCTGCAATCAAGACGCTACTTGAAGGTTCATGTACTTTCAACTAGGCTTAGAGACTTACTTCTAATGCAGTTCTGGTAATTGTAAACGGGTTATAAGTGAAGGCCAGTTATATGTACCAAGTCCCAATCATCTGCATAACCTTCGTCCCTTTAGCCCTGCTCTGGACCCTTAATTCTAAACCTTATATTCCCCCGTAAGTCCTTAAGTAGATAGATTTTGGCTTCGGTTATATTATAATGAGATCCCCATATGCCCCATATTCTATCTACTTAAGGGGGACTATAAATCCTAAAGCTTTTGAGGTCGACCCACGTCGGGAAAATTGACCCGACGGCTTTGGCAGATCTGGATCGCCGTGGCATCAACGTGTCAAACAAGTTCTTGCCCCCGAGCACTGTAGGATCCGGCCGATGGGGCGGGAATTGGTGAGATGTTGTCAACGATGACTTCGATCTTCTCTTTTTGGCATGCAGGTTCTACCTCAAGGCACATCAAGAGTTTCTGTTTGCCTCCAACATTGTGCGAAGAGCGTCACGAGGGGTATGGGATTGTGAGCAGGACTGCCGTACAAGTCCTGTTGATTGTTACGACTATAATGTGACTATAATCAGTTTTGTTCAGCTATAATATACCATAATATTCTGTGATATAGTATAGTGTACTATAATAGCCTGAAGAGTGCTTGAAACTTGCCCCTTGATTTGGTCAGGCTGTGCTGCCTTCCTTTATACCAGCCGTTTGCAACACCGTCAGTGAGATCTGGCTTACCACACTGTTGGGGCGTAGCAGCTCAGCATGCTGGGAAGGCTGTCAAGTAGATGAGTTCTGGGAGGTACTGTTCTCGCCAACAGCTTGGGGGTTATAGGGGGTATTTAGGGAATATGTAGGTTTTAGGGTTTAGAGGCTAGCAGACTATAGGGTGCATGATGCAAGCATGGTGTACGCAAACTGACACAGATCATGCACGTGATACTTACCTGCGCGCATAATGTGTCGACATGAAATCTGGCAGTGCACTCAAAAAATAGGGCTGCAACAACAACGTACTATCACACTGAAATATATTATTCTATTATTACTAGTGCTATGAGGAGTATTATGATTATTATTGTTATTCTTATTTGTATCATACATTATATTTCCCAAGCTTTCTGGACTTGAGCCTATGGCATGTGCACCTCCAGCAATGTTGGTACTTTAGGGACTTTTGAGGCCCGTTTTCGCCGATACCCAGATTTTGACAAGCTTGCATGTACTGCATGGATATAAAACAGGATCAGCAGGCCAGGCAGGAGCCAATGACGGAGCTGAGAACAGTAAGAAGTTCCGTTTTTCTTTGCTTGGCTCCCTACTCCCTACCCCACAATAAACCCTGAAACCTAAACCTTGGGTACTGCCCCTCCCCCCAGTCTATATTAGGGTTCCTATGAAGGGCTATATATAACCATACTATAATTATTATCCAACTGTTACTGAGGGGGGGCAGTACCCAACTTAAACCCTAAACCCAATGAACCTAACCGTTGTGAAGCGGAAATTCTCGCCTTGCTGCTCCTTCCGCGAATCCTTCAGTTTGGTCTTGGTCTAGGGTCTAGGGTTCAGGGTTTGGGGTTTGGGGTCTAGGGTTTGGGGTTTAGGGTTTAGGGGTTTAGGGTTTAGGGATGAGGGTTTAGGGGCTTAGGGTTTAAGTGTTTGGTCTTGATCCCGTTGACAAGAATACGCACATACGAACCTTATGTATGCAACTGGAATGAGCCGCGGAATATGACCTTCTAAAATCGAAGCCGTGTAATCCATATAGTTTCCCCAAATAGGACCCTAAACTCTAAACCCTAAACCCTGGGGCTCCCTCAATATAGACTCCAAGATGCTGCAACCTTTATTATGGCAAGCCCAGAAGGTGCTCCTGATTTTGGGAATCCTCCCCGGTCTGAACCCTGCTTGCCTAAACCCTGCACCCTAAACCCTACACCTTAAATCCTACACCCTAAATCCTAAACCCTAAAGCTAAACCCCTAAACCCCTAAACCCCTAAATCCCCAAACCCCTAAACCCCTAAACCCCTAAATCCCTAAACCCCTAAACCCCTAAACCCCTGACCCCCTAGACAGGCGGAGGTTGAGGCCAGAGCTATGCCTGGAATGCCTCGGTCCCCCGGAGCCCTGGCTCAGCCTTCCCAAAATTAGGGTTTAGGGGTTTAGGATTTAGGATAGAGGGGGTTAGGGGTTTAGGATTTGGGATTTGGGGTTTAGGGTTTAGGATTTAAGATTTAGGGTGTAGAGCTTGGGGGTTATATAAGGGTAATGGTAAACAAGCTTCCCCAAATAGGGGGACCCCAATATAGCCCCCAAGAGACTATAGTGCTTTTTTATGGGGACCCCAAACAAAACCTTTAATTTTGGGAAACTCTAAACCCTACATATTCCTATATATCCGTATATAACCCTATAACCCTATACCACCTATTAGAACCCCCGAATGAAAACCTTGTTACTGGTTTACAAAGCTTTCGGGCCCTAGACCCTAAACCCTGAACCCTAAACCCTAACCCGCAGATTAACATGCATCCCTAATCCTCCCCCCATCCAGTATCCGCCAGCCGCAGGTGCCCAACAAGATTTTCGCGCCCCTCGCCTAACTACGACCTACGATCATGGCAGCTGCGTCGGATCCCAGATGCACTCACGGCCTTTCAGTCCCGCAAAACTGCGGTTGAACTCGGGCCTCCAGTTCTTAGCCCGGCATGGCTTGATGAATACTGAAATTGTACATGGTATTATGGAAAAAGGTCCAGGTGCGGAAGAATCGAGGTATAACCAGTTGATATCCCACAGTTGTTTAAGAATATTTTTCGATGATTCTAATACAAATTATTCCCACCTAGGCTTCGCAGATTTTCTGAGACATGCCCAGTGCTGACAAGGCGAGCAGGGACAGCCTGGGGACGCAGCTCGGACCTCAGAAAGAGGTGACAGGAGGTGGGCTGCAATGCGGTCTTCAGGTGTTCCATTGTCGATCGCCGCCTATTCAGGCCTGCGCCGTACGACGCTGCAACTGCAGAGCAAAGTATCCCATCAAACTGCAGGACCTCGTTGATGCAGCAGGTGGGGGTTGGTGCGCATGACTGTGCGGCTTGTGTCTATTCGAGTTGGAGCTGAGGAAGAAGGGCAACAGGCGCGGGTCGTTGACGGCCCTTGTTCGAGCGCGTTCTGTGCTCGATCTGTTTAGGCCCATCGAACTTGGTGACTACATGTGCAACAAGCACAGCTCGCGGTGCTCTCGCCTTGGGGCCTGCTTCCGAGCTTGCTCCTTTGTTTTTAACTCCTGACTGTGTCGTGCGCAGTCGAGGCGCCGAAGCGCCGGCGAGGGGAGCCGCGCTAGCGCCGTGCTCCCGTTGTTCGGCTGCTTTGTTGGGGGGTGGGGGGGGATCTTGGGGCAGGAGTCGAAGAGCGCGAGCAACTCCGACTGAGCAGTGGGGATCTGAGTGCGTGCGTGTTCGCTAGTTTTTTTTGCTTGTTACCTTAGTTTTTTTGTTGCGGGCCCCCTTTGTTGTTCACCCAATAATTGCTGGCCGAGGACGGGATGCCTCATTCGAGCGTAGGGCCATTTTTGGCGGCGTCTTTTTTTAGGTGCTCACATTGGACAGGAGCACTCGCCTAGGGAGATTTCGTAGCTGGCGCCAGACGTGCCAAAATCTTTGCGCAGTTTGCATCACTCATTGCTTTTGGTCGGGCCCAGCGTTGGACTCTAATTTCTGGGTAAGATGTTTGTACAGCCTTCGGTTGCTCGAAGGCCGTGGTTGCTCATTTCTGCTACTGGGCATAGTTCATCAGCAGCCTGTTTGGGCTTTCGCTACATTTTTTAGCGCAACTCGCCATTTCCGTCCAAATCCACGGCTTTTGGATGGATTGCTTCGTACGACGATTTTTTTTGAACTTTGAGTCCTCGGGGGCAGCTGTTGCCGATTTTCCGACACTGACCGCAGCTTAGCTGTTCCATGTATTGAGTTTGGCCATATTTCCGTAAGAAAGGTGTCGTTCCTTTCCAAATCCGCTCTTGTGGCTGGATATCTTCATACAGCGATTTTTTTGAACTTTGTGTCCTCGGAGGCATCTGTTGCCGATTTCCCGACACTGACTGCAGTTTAGCTGTTCCATATATTGCGCTTGGTCATATTTCCGAAAGAGGGTTACAGTCCCCCTTAAGTAGATAGAATATGGCTTTGGGCATATTACAATATTGAGGTCGCACCAGGGGGCCTGAACCGCGTAGCGCGCAGTCAGACAATCAGACTGTCAGAGGCGCAATCAGACAGTCAGACCCTCAGACAGCCAGACAGTCAGAAGCGCAATCAGACAGTCAGACAGTCAGACACTCAGACTTTCGCGTCTAACTGTCTGACTGTCTGCCCGACTGATCTGATTGTCTCACTGTCTGCCTTTCGCGTCTGACTGTCTGACTGGCCGGGTCTGACTGTCTGACTGTCTGCCTTTCGCGTTTGATTGTATGGATTGACTGTCTGACTGTCTGCCCGACTGGTCTGATTGTCTGACTGTCTGCCTTTCGCGTTGGATTGTGTGGTTTGATTGTCTGCCTTTCGCGTTTGATTGTACGGATTGACTGTCTGACTGTCTGCCCGACTGGTCTGATTGTCTGACTGTCTGCCTTTCACGTCTGAGTGTCTGCTTGTCTGACTGTCTGCTTTTCATTTCGGGGCCCAAACGCACGATCTCTAAATTATAATAAGATCCCCATATACCCCATCTTCTATTCACTTACGGGGGACTATAGATGTAATTTGATTTTTGCTTCGTTGTAACTCTTGTTTACTCTGCCTAACTTTGCACCCGAAATTCTAGCAGGCGCAGTATTTTGGGCATCATTTCGGATCCCAGTCCTTCGGGCCCCTACAAATCCAAAACCTCAACAACCCCACAAATTCTAAACCACAGAACTTCTGAACCCGAGAAACTCTACAGCCCCTAAACTCTGAAAAGCCAAAACCACCCCAAAACCCTCAACGCCATGGAAGCTTTAAAAACCACAAAAAACCTTACCTTAAAAGCCCTCAAAACCCGGAGCGTTAAGGTTTGTAAAAGCGTTAAAAAAACTTAGACCCTAGAAATCTTAGAAACCCCAGAAGCGGTAGAAACCCTAAAACCAACAAAAAACCTTCTACAACTAACTGCTACAAGCCCTAAGTCCGAGAAACGCTAAGGCTTCAAAAACCTTAAAAAACACAAAAACCTGAAACCGTAGAAGCCCTAAACTTTAGAAACCCACAACGTACGATAAGCCCTAAACCCTACAGACCCTAAACGCTAAAGACCCCCAAATCCAAACACCCAAACCCTAAAAAACCTAAACCCCCAAATCCCGACAGCCTTAAACCCTAACAACCCCAAAGCCCTAGAAACCCTAAACCTTGAAACCCCTAAAAACTTTAAACCTTAGAAATGTTACATCCTCAAAACGCACAACCCCAAAAACACCAAACCGTACAGACGCCTACAAGCTCTTAACCCTGAAAGCCGTAAACCCGAGAACCCTAAACCCTAAAAGCCCCAAACCCTAGAATCCCTGAGCCGTAAACACACCAAAAAACCTTCAGCCCTAAAAACCCTAAGCGCCCTAGAGCGTAAAATTCCTCAGCATTTCGAATCCCTAGACCCAAACACCCTAGAAACTTGAGCCTCCGCAATGCTGCAAAAGCTGTTGGCATATCTAGCAGCTGAAATCAAAGATCGAGCCTTCAAACCAAAGCCCTTCCAAATGCTGTAATTCACATTGCTTTGCAGTCTCGTCAAGGCCCGAGATGCTGCGTGTGTGGTATCTACAGACACAGACACATTTTGTGCTTCCTATTCGTTTTGGTCACTAACTTCAGTTCTTAAGTTTTTTGGCTTGAGCCCAAGCTTTCAACTGCAGTTGGTCCTGGGCACTCAGTGCTTGAAATCAAGAAGTTGTCTCGTCGCAGTTGTGATGCGTGCGCTCTGGTATGATTTCCTTGCATCTTTTGTAAGATGGTCAGCGTGCGGATGCTTTAGGTGCAGACAGTACAGCACAGGAACGCATGTAGGTGCAGGTTACTGAAACACCTTATTTCTGGTTTATCAATTGCTTAGGCAGTTCGTGAATTGAGGAAAGAGGAGGATGTTAGCAGTGAAAATCGCGTGCATGCACGCACCAGAGACATGCAGAGGTTTACAGCATCTTCCAGCACACGTCGTGCACATTGTATGAACAAAAGAGCAATCGGTCTACTTTGTTATGTGTACACCGGACCGATGTTGCGCCGCGTATGTCCATGCTTATGCTTGTGAACCTTGCTGAAATTCAGTCCCAAAGCAGTGTGACAATGAAGGCATCGCAGATCAGCAGTGCCACCACCTCAGACGGGAGCCAGGTTGTGTTATGGCAGATGGCTGGCTTGAGCTAGCTTCGCAGGTTTGATACTCTCGAGAAGAAAAGCATCCAAAAGAAACACTAGGGGCGCAACGTCCCCTTCCTATGCCACTTGCGCAATCTGTGGAGTATAGCGAAGATTGACTGGTTGTTGGCTCCACACCGAGTGCAAGAAAATGTTTCCCCACTTCCCTGAAGCACACATCTGCGGTGCCTTGGACAATATTCTCGACCACAAAGGAGGAAGTCTGCTAGTGTGGGATCATATCAACGGGGTCGCCAGGACGAGTAATTCTAGAAATCCATGTGTGTAAGTCCCGTTGTTGTTGTTGTTGTTGTTGTTGTTGTTGTTGTGGTGGCCGTTGCTTGCTGCTCTGTCTCTCTCGTCTAGCTTTCCTGCAACCCTTGATCCTAGTTTCCCCATCCTTGGCAGTCGGTAACCAAAGCCCTGTAAATCCCGGAATACCATACCCTCAACCCCAAACCTCAAGCCCTAATTCCCTCAACCTTACACCCTAAACCCCAAAACCTTGAACCTCGAACCCTAAAGCCTAAGCCCCGAAACCTTAAACGCTGAAGCCTAAACCCTAAACCCTGAAACCTAAACCCGGAAACCATCAGCTCAGGGCGGCGACGAGATGACCCACGATGGAGCGCTCGCTGCTGGTGGTGGTGGTAGTCGGTAGTCGGTAGGTAGTAGGTAGTAGGTAGTAGGTAGTAGGTAGTAGGTAGTAGGTAGTAGGTAGTGGGTAGTGGGTAGTGGGTAGTGGGTAGTAGGTAGTAGGTAGTAGGTAGTAGGTAGTAGGTAATAGGTAGTAGAAGGTAGGTAGTAGGTAGTAGGTAGTAGGTAGTAGGTAGTAGGTAGTAGGTAGTAGGTCGTCGTCGTCATCGTCGTCGTCGTCGTCGTCGTAGTAGTAGTAGTAGTAGTAGTGCTAGTAGTGGTAGTAGGTTTTGACCTCATTTGCTTGACATAGTTTCGTATAAATCCCAAAGTATGACAAGTGCAGACCACCTTCAAACCCGGAACATGAGCTGTAAACCCTGAGCCCTAAACCCTAAACCCGGTCAGACACTGAAGAAAGACGTCAGCCTTTACACCCGTATTGAGCTTATGGACGTATAGAGCCCTCCGGGCTCCTCCCGTACATCGAGAGGTACAGCGCTGCCTCCAGCCACCCCAGTGGGCCAAATCTATACAGTGCACATTGATTTTCCCCTTAATGGGAATGCGCCAACTAGGGAACTTGCGTTCTTCCCCCGCGTCACAATCAACGCGCCGCGCGTCACGCGCGTCAGCCTCCCAAGGCCTCCCAGGGCCTCCCAGTCCCGGTTTGCAGGGTCTGGCCCTTTGTTTGGGGTTGGTCCACTTCGCACCTTCCCAAGAATTTTTGCGTGCTTGCACTTGCAAAGGCTTTGCAGGCCTCATCTTGTACATCAACCCAAGAGATCCCCGTGTGGAGGCCGGCCAAGGCAAATCCTTTTTTTCTGAAATTCCGAAACTTGAGAGCGCTCTTTGCAAAATCTAGTACTTAGAAAAAAGTAAAAACAGACCTGGGGGAGCAAGAACAAGGAAGCCCCCCTTGCTAGGTGGGTTTGCGTTGCGGGGTAGGAACCCTAAACCCTAAATGAGCATAGTGTGGGTGGCTGGGGTGGGACTACCAACCTGCGCAAGCACACGATAGGGTGCGCGCCACTAACTTTAGAGAAAAGGGGTGCGCCCTGCGCGCGTCCACTGATGCACACCCCAAATCCTAAACCCATTTGGGGTTTACGAAGATTTCGGCCTTGGGACACCTCCCGTGTGGTAGGATTCCCCAGCTCCGCGCTCCCAACGGCAACAGGTAAGTTACTTATTGGGTGGGTAGGGAATAGGGGAGTATAATCCTAGAAATATATACATATAGATTTTTTGTTCGTATTTATATGTATATGTATATTGATATATTCATATTTATTGTTATATCTGTATACACGCACAATCTCGCACATATAGGGTTTAGGGTTTCGGGTTTCCGGTTCGTAGGGAAGAAGGGAATACAGCTGTTTAATCCTTACATAAATAGCATTTTCTGCTATTTCCTACTCACCCCCAGTATGATTACTTGAAGTATGGTTTGCTAAAACGATTCCCACTGGTGTCCAACGTCTGAAACGCTCAACAGCCAGAACAGAATTTGTAACTTTTCCCAGCCCCCGTCCCGTAAACCCAAAAGCCTAAATTGGCAACATCCCTCAACCTCTAAGCCCGACGCCTCACTCCCCACTCAGTCCCACTTAAACGCAATTAATTGCTAGGCCACCCGAGACCTTTATCTAAGCCTGGTAAGCCCAAGGCCACCCAACGCCCTAAACGGTAATGAGGGCGAAGCCACCTAAACTGGGTTGCTATCAAGGAATTTGATTCAAGTTGTTATATGTGGGGAATCCTATTATTAACCATTTCCCCATTATGGTAACTTAATTTAAGTTCCTTAGCCGCAAGCCCGTAAGTAAAACTCAAGACGTTACTGGCTGTAAGGCCAGCAAAGCCTGCCCCTCCCAGAAGCCGAGGAACTTCAATTGGACGTTTCAGCTGCCGTGCACGTCAGTGATGAGAGAGATCCTGAGGGAACCCACGAAGGTCGAGATCCTAGAGGCCATAGATGCAAAAAAAAACACACACACACAAACAGTCATTAATCCTAAGCCTTGCACCATGAACCCTCAACCATAAGCGCTCACCTTTTAACCCCAAACCCACCTCAAAGGCTTTCAGCTGCTGTAGCGTTGTCCTTGCAGGTTGAGGCAAACTCCGTCGGTCCTCTCGGGGATCTCTATGCACTGGTTTCTCACTCGAGACCAATGTAGACCCCTGAGTCATACACCCACTCCCCTAATAGGAATTATAGTAGGGATCCGAATTTTCAGACTTTTAAACGGCGGGGGTTTATTCATAAACTCAAATAGTAGTTTCCATTCTGTTTTCCATTATCCCTATATTCCCCCTATAGTACCCCCATGTTTCCCCTACAAATTAATCATGGGTTTACATTACCTCCCGCAGGTTCCCCTCAGTCAAGCTTGTTGCGGGTTTGTCAGGACAATGAAGGGGGAACCTTTTCGGGGTAGATTGTGGCGTAGGTTGCGATTTTTTGTGGATGAGATGGACATATCATGACACATCATGTTTGGAATCCGACGAACATGGACGCAGGGCGAAGAAAAAGAAACTTTTTGCCGGCTGGGCACCCGGGACTGTTGAGGTCAGGTATTTGGAGTAAAATATGGGGTTTCACCAAATTAGGAGCACCTTGTTGTGGCTCCCCGTACTAAGGATTGGTATTTTGGAGCCTCTATTGGGGTACGTACCTCGTTTGCGTGGCCACTGACCAATTGAATTGTCATTTGCAGCCTGCTACCCTACAAATGAACACCTGAAAAGCATGGACCCTAAACCCTAAACCTTAAACCTCAAACAAGGTCCGATAAAGTAACCACAACATGGTGGCATCACGACAGCCCAAGCAGGCAACAATCGTGTGGATGGGCGGTTGGATGCTGCTGATGGTGCTGATGCTTGCCCACCCAGCGGGGTCTATGGAAAGTAAGGGCCCACAACTCCTGTCTTAGATGAAAGGACTTCAGCTCTTGGTCCAACCCCGTACATCATATGATGCGCGCGAGGAGCTCCATCCACCTGTAAAGGCATTTCTCCAGAGCCCTCCAAACTCGAAGTAAGATAAGTGCCTGGCATAGCCATCCAATTGTTCCGAGTTACGGAAGGGGGTTCTATGATTTGTATGAGGGGCCCATATCATCCCTGTTCACAGCCAGATTGTGTGAGGAAGATTTGGCCCCTAATATTGGAAACTTAAGCTTCCATCTGCCAGATATCGGAACAGAGGGTGCAGTGATGAGGGGTTTGCGTGCGGAGTGGGTTGGGACTTGGGGATTTGAGCTAAACCCTAAACCCGACATCCTTAACCCCAAACCCTAAATCCTAAACCCTAAACTAACTTCAGCAAGTTTTGAGCGTGGAAAGCCGCATAGGACACCAAAAGGGCCAAGGACTGCCGTGTCTGGGGCCCTCACTAGGACCTTCAAGGGGGCTATGTAGGGGACTACATAAGGGAGTATTATGGGGCTTCTTTAGGGGGATACTAGGCGCTTAGACTATAGCTCATATGGGGGAGATATACGGCTATAAAGGGGGTTATACAGGGGTTTATATAGGGATTATATATGGGGATTACATATGGGGATCAGGGCTTTAAGGTTTCGGGATTTGAGCAGGGCGTGATGTAATCTGAATTTGGGTAGCACGGAAGTCCATGTCGCAGCTTAGCCAGCTACCATAAAACCATACACCCTAAGAGCACTCGTCCCAGAATGCTCCTATCCCTCAATGACAAAAAGCCAGCCTTCACCCACCAGCGCACAAATTTGTCGAAGCCCAAGAGCTCCCAACTCCCAATTTTCAATTCCCTAATACGCAAAATTAATAGTAGTTTCCATTCCACTATCACTATATAACCCCAACATGAATCCTGAAATCTGAAACTCTCGACACTTCTGCCGAGCCCATGCAATGGCTCACTTCACGGGTGGCAGATGGCAGGCACTGTCTGGGCCCTTCTCATTTGTTGTGGAGGCCGGAGTTCCGCAAGAATTGGGGGGTCCTTCGTTGGGAGATGAAGATAGGTATCTAGAATCTAGAAATTATATGGGGAGTTCTTGAAATCAGGGTCCCATTTCAAATTTTGGTCCTGCTGAATCTTAGGTGCCGTAATATAATCTTTAAGCAAAAGGTGCCCATGCTTTTGAGAAACCAGCCCATATGTAGAAGTAAAAAAGGTTTTACTGAAGTAGGGCCACCGTTCGCCGCTGTTGCCATTGCCCCCCGCCAGATCCACTCCCCACCACTGTCATGGCCACTTGACATAGACGCCACAACGATTACAAGTATCAGCACAAACACTGATATACTAATACTAATGTTCATGCTACTACGGCTCCAGTGACTGCTGCTGATGCTGCCCTTTTGTATGATTCAGTTTCTTTCTCCAGGTCATGGATTTGGGCCACCAAGTCATTGCTTACTGCGCAGCGCGCTAGGGGTCCTTTGTGGGAAAGTCGTAGTATTTGGGGTATAGAAGGACCCAAATGTTTGGAATGTGGCGTTGATATGAAGGGGAAGAGAAGTGCAAACCGCAGGAGCATGTACGAGTTTGTTTATGGCATGTAAACAGTTCGGAACCGGACGCGCAACAGCGCGGCATAGATGTGTTGACCCCATAGCCCTGTATGACAGCACTTTAGCTGTGGCTAGTTTCCAGTTGGTTTTTAGGCAGACATTTCGTTTGGGTTCCCGCTTCCTAGAATTTGAGTAGTTCCCGAAATTAGGGTCCCATTTTGGTACCCCTGAATATTAGGTGCCATACTATCATCTATAACCAAGAGGGGCCCCTAATTTTGTTTTCACCGCAGGTGCAGAAAGCAGATGGGCATGATGTAATCCCACAATGCGCTTGTCATGTCGGACTCGTGCAACTGCTTACGTTGCCCTGGCTGCTGCGAGCATAACGGCATGCTCACCATACCTTGCTTTCCCTCGAGCCCGACAGATTGGAACTGGCGCAAAAAAGGAGAATGGTACAAGTTGTTTGTCCTTCATCCACATCCCGAAGACCATGGGAGGCACGATTGCAGCGGCAGGCCGAGAAGCCATTAATATCACTGGAAATGCGTCGTTCACTTGCGAAGTGGATTTCCGTCCTGCAGCAAAGACCGCGCGCTTGTGGGGCATTTGTGATGATCGGCTGAATTGTTCGCGCCCCAGGCACGAGCCAAATGGGTACAATCGTTGCTTTGCAGTTGATGGCAGGCCAGCAAATTCAGATGGTATGCTATGTAGTCTATGGCATTTCCCACCCGGTTTGGATCCAATGTTGGCTGAGTCGTACACGACGAACTGCGACTCCTTCTGCGTGGTTCGAGATCCGCTAGACAGGTTCATCAGCCAGTTCAACGATGAGCGCATCGAACCATGTACTTCAGAGCGTTTGGAGGCCTTTGCACGCAACAGATTGGACAAGATGGACATGAAGAATGACTGCCACTTTGTGCCTCAGGTCTATTACGTGTTTGAGAATGGTGATCCGCAGGCCAAGAAGATTTGCTCTCATGTCATGAGGAAGGAAAGCATCCACGACGAATTTCCAGCTCTCATGGAGAGCTACCAGCTTGGCACAGCAAAATTGCAGCATCACGTGCATCTCCGACGGCCTCACTGCAAACCTACACCCACAGAAGCTACCGTACAGATGGTGTTGAAGTTTTATGCCCAAGACTATGAAGCTTTTGGATACCAGGTGAAGAGTGTGCCCAGCCAAAGTCATCCCAGCATTTAATTTGGAGGCCTGAGAGCTGAAACTGGAACCTGACGAGTCGGCTCTACTGGAGGAGGAGCCACTGATAGGGCATGACTGCAAGCAGCTTCTCCCTTGACTCTTCGAACACGTGTGGCTCGAGCAAAAGAGATCTGGATCTGTCTGCTTTGGACCGGCGGCTCCGCCGCATGGTTTTGGGCAACAGCATGTCAATGCATCATTAGGGCCTGAGTTCAGTTGGGCATCAATGCCAATCCATGTTGTGGGGGTATGCATAGTAACAGTTTCCATAGATAGGGGACCCCACAATCGACACGAAAACCCAAACCTTAAACCCCCATGGCCATGGAGTATCCAGTTCCTTGTTATGGAACTTCCCAAACAGGGACCCTGTGGAACCATGGGCACCGTGGTTTGGAGAAGCATCAGCAACCTGCACCCTAAACCCTCAACCCCTGCCTCCACGTATGACGGTAAGTTCGGTGGCTCCGGATGCACCGAAGCTTCGGCAGGGGATGCTCCGCTTCTTTTCCTGGACTTTGTGAGCCTTAGACCCGGCCCGCATGAACAGCAAGAAGTACTCAAGTAAGGTTTAGAGTCAAGGGTTTGAAGTTTCCATGTTCCACCTTTCCACTTTTTCTGACCTTTCAGAGCTTGTGTAGAGTGTAGGTTCACAGGAGGGGAGCTTTCAAATTCCGAGGACTCTCCTTGCAATCCCTGTATATCCTTAGAGTCCCTCGAGGTACCGGCACCCTTGCTATCAGAAATGAACAGAGTTTGTTTTTCTCCGGGTTTCAGGTTTAGGGTTTTGGGGTTTAGAGTTTGGGTTTAGGGCTTAGGGCTCGGGGTATCCAGCATGCACAACTTGCCTCACATGTGTCATAGAGTTAAAGATGCAGAACTGTTGCGTGCCTCCATGTTCAGGATTGCTTTTTTCTCTTTTCTGGGGAGGGAGAGGCATAGATGCCACGAACTTGGGCAATTTGGGTGTTGCAAAGGGATCATGGGGTTTCAGGAGTATGTTGGCACATCGGCGGCCTGCACAAATTCTGATAAATCGGAATTGTAGATCACCCTCACCTTTATAATTTGGGGAGGGGCGTGTTTGCAGGCAGGCCGGTCTTCATGTGATTCTAGCTTCATTGTACTTTGTGCCTCCCTCCAAAGTAAGATGGCACTGATGGAACCCGCGCAGGACCCTGCAAAGATTTCTGACCGATTTGGGAGGGGGTATAAGGTTTCCTGTAAGTTTTGATAGTTTCCATTTTCCTTTCCATTATCCCTATATGTTCCCTATTATACTATAGTAGTTTCCATTTTCTTTTCCATCATCCCTTTATATTCCCTATTATACTATAGTAGTTTCCATTCTCTTTTCCATTATCCCTATATTATACCCATATTAATGGAGGTTGGGTTAAGCCCTGGGTTGGGTTTTGGGTATCGGCCCCATGTGAGACACCATTCAGGCCTTGGATTGGAGATGGCCAAGCTAAGTACTGTAGTTAGGGTCTAGGGTTTAGGATTTTATAGGGATTATACTGGGATTATATAAGGGGCTATATATGGGTTATGTAGGGGATGTATTAATAGGGGTTATATAGGGGTTATATATCGGATAATGGAAAGACAATGGAAGCTGTATGTGTGATTGATGGCTGGTCCACAGCGTTCCGTGGATTGCGGTTCCGTTAGCCTGGTACCCTAAACCCTAATCCCAAACCCCAAGCCCCTAAACCCCAA
>CAJNIZ010008119.1:0-15130 GCA_905231905.1 Symbiodinium pilosum
CCAAAATATCCATCCTTATCAGAAATTGAAACCCAACACTAATATTGTTGGGAATTAAGGATGATGATCTATCGAGAAATCCAAATTTTTTGATCTATATAAAGTCTAGGTTCAATATCAAATATATTATTTTTCGAGCGGTTGATCTCGTGAGAGACTCAAGATTAATAGATCAAATTTTCTGATATTCTGATCCCTCGAGGAAACCAGATTTAATAAGCTATTCTGACCTTCGAGGGATCTATATAGATAAAAAGAGAGATAATTTTCATCTTTTGATTTCTCGAGACAGAAGAAAGATAAAAAGAAGCGTATTTTCCTTTTTAACCGGAAATAGAAGACAAGAAATAAATTATTTCGAATATCTCCGCCCTAAAGCCGTTATTGCATAAGAAATATAACGTTTTCTTGCCTCCCTCAATCGTCTTCCTTGTAATATTGCAAATGCGCTGCAAGAATATTGATATTCTATTGTTGGGTATTCCAGGGATATTCTGCGGTTGGGCATTGCAGGGATATTTTCGATTGGGTCCTGCAGGGATATTTGGAGAATGGATATTATAGGGATATTCTGCAGTTGGGCACTGCAAGGGTATTTTGTATTTGGGCATTGTAGGGATACGTTGTGGTTGGGCATTGCGAGGATATTTAGTAGTTGAGCATTGCAGGGATATTTTGGGCAGTATAAGGATTTTCTGCGGCATTGCAGGGATATTCTGCAAATGGACATTATAAGGATATTCTGCGATTGGGCATTGCAGGGATATTTGGAGGATGATCACTAAAGATAATTTCCAATCGGATGAGGATAATATCTATTTAAAAATCTCATAGTCCTATTACGAGGAGGGAATAAGATCTTTATTTCTCTTTATTTTCTATAGATCCTCTATTTTCCCAAGATAGAAGAAGGATAATAAGGATTTCATTTCTCTTTTTTTTTCGGAAATAGAAGAAGAGAAATAAGATCTTCATTTCTTTCCGGAGATAGAAGAAGTAAAAGAAAATCTTTATTTCTCTTTATATTCGATCTATATATTTTTCATATCAATCGATTTGCAGGGATATTCCGCACGAGGGCGTCATTCTTAAAGAAAAATCAATGAAATATATCAAATGATTTGCATGGGAGCGCGCTTTTCTTCAAAATATTCAGGATATTCCGCACGAAGACGAGATTTTTGATTAAGAAATAACGAAATTTTCAATATAATCAAAATTATCAGGATATTCCGTATGAGAGAACGATTTTAAATGAAAGATCGATAAAAATTTTGAAGATACGCCGTATACGAACGTAATTCAAATTTTCAAGATCTTCCGTAAAAGAATATGATTTCGAATGACAAAACGACGAAATTTTCAGAATATTCCGTCCAAGGATATATTAAAATTTTCAGGATATTCCGCCTAGGAGCGCGATTTTCATCTAAATTTTGAAGATTGAAGACGCTCCGCACGGCAACGCAATTTTCGTCCAAATTTTCAGGATGCTCCGCATAAGAACGCGATTTTCTTCAAAATTTTCAGGATATTCCGCATGGATACGCGATTTTCATTGATTTGAATTCTTTGGAATAGAAGTAGAATAAGCCATCGGGTGACTTTTCCGTCCAACGAAACGCATATATTTTTTTTAGGCAAGATATGGTGACCAGAGTATCTATGCCCAAACCATAATTCCGTTCGTGATCTATAAATATATGAGGCGACCAGAGCATCTATGTCCAAATCATAATTCCGTTCGTGATCTAAAATCATATAAGGCGCTCAGAGCAATCATGCCCAAACCATAATTCTGGTCGTAATCCAAAATCATATAAGGCGCTCAGAGCAACCATGCCCAAATCATAATCCGTTCGTATTCCAAGAGCATACGGAAATCAGAATATCTATGCCCAAATCATAATTCCGTTCGTCTTCCAAGAGCATATGGTGACCAGAGCATGATGCTGGCTTATAAATTTCGGATGAAGGGCCTTGCAATATTGTATTGAGTTTTGAATCTTGTTCTATTTTAGTATTTTGTAGCCGCAAGCAGCTGCAAAAAGGAATCCGGCTATTGAAGGCTCATTCTTTTTATCATTCTATCTTTATATTTATATTATTATTATCGTTGCCTAATATATTATTCTTGGCAGTAGATATATCATTATAATTTTGCGATAAGGGGTCATGACGGGATCGCAACGTAACCCTGCGGACCGGAGCGATGGTTTGCTTGGACTTTACATGAGCTACTTAAAGTCCTCTGGACCGCCAAGTCCTTGCCGGCCTGATGACAGTCCGTGGGCGGCTCGTTTCAAAGGAATCTTTGCTGGGACGATATTTTTTCTTGATATCTTTTTCGTAGGGATTTGGACCCACGAAAAGGGAACGTTCTGCGAAATTTCAGGCTGGCACGCCGCCCAGCTACGGCAGTGCTGTACGGCCCGATTTCCTCACAGTCTTGAAGCTGATTTTCGTTCTGAGATGCAGCATCTTTCTGTCTTTTTTTTGTGTGTTGCCTTCTGGCAAGAGAACAGTCGGGGCTGGGGTCCAAGGATAATGATTGCGATTATTTCCTTCATTTATACTCATCATACGGTCATATTGCTAGCATTGTATGTTTTTTCATATATGAACGTAAAAATGAGCAAAAAAAACGCATTAATTTCTCCGACGATGAAAAACGCACTTTTGTACGAAGCCATAGCAGGCGTATGGAAAACGGCAAAAACGTAATTAGAAAAATTCGATGCGTTTTTCGCACTGAAACTATGGGTTTTTATATATTGCCCAAAAAATCTTCATTTTCTACAGCCATCCAAAAATATTCTAAAATCAGTCCGAAATCCAAATAATTTATCATTTTTTAACAAAAATACGGATAAAAAATACGCCCGTAGGAAAGAATAAGATCTATTGTATAAACGATCAAATTTTGCAATACGATTCCATTGAATCTATTCCGCTCCTATATCGGAAAATTCCGTTCCTCTCATCCGGAAAGCCATCTTGGACGATATCTATTTGAATAAAAATTGATATAGAAATATTCGATAATATCATTCATAAGCGATCAAATTTTCTGAACGTTCCGTATGAGAATGTAATTTCGAAGATATAATAAATTTAAAGATAAAAGATCCAAATTTTCCAAATATTCCGAACGAGCATATAATTTAGATTCATTTCAATGAAATTAAATCAACGAGAATTCGAAGATATTTTGAATAGAAGTGCAATTTTTGAAAATATATTTCAAAAATATCGAATTATTTCGTGCGAGAGCGCAAATTTTAATAAATTATAAAATCCAAAAACTAATTTTTGAAGATATATATTAATTTTTAAAGATATATCGAATAAAAAAAAAAATTTTGAACGAATAATAATAATTTCTTCATATGTATATTAAGAAGAAAGATATATATCATATATTATGATATTTTTGAGGAATTCCATTTATGAAATCCCTTTAGAGAATCATATAAAATTCTCCTATATTCATTTTGAATTTCTATATTTCATTCTCAGATCAAATAGGATATCTCATTCATTTGAATTATCGAAATTATATTCTCATATATTATCTTATCCTTTTCTCTTCTGATAATATCTTATTTATAAAATTATCTCCAGAAATTAGATTTTTCAATATTTTTTCGATTATATATTCAGAAATAGAATATTTATTCATTTATTTAGAAATTCTATTCAGAATCGACGATCCTTTCATAAATTTTCGATATAAAATGAAATAAATAAGTAAAAGATTTTCATATCTTTCCTAATTATATATATATATTCTTAATCCGAATATCATATAATCAGAAATAATAGATATCTCATTATACAAAGAAAAGTTTACCAATTAGAGATAGAAAGAAATCCCTTCTAAATCAATCGTCTGCCTTCTCATATCATGATCTCGAATGAAGAAAATTTCATGCAAATTTTGAAATTCTCGTTTTTGATCAATTCTTTCATCTTAATCCTTATAATTTTCGTTATTTTAATTATATTATCGTCATTTATGCTTGAAATCCTCTATTTTTATAATTAATTTCTTTCGCCTCAGCCTTTGAAATTCTCGCTTTTACGGTTGGATTTTTTCTCCCTAATCCTTGAGGAGTCCAGTCCTGCGAACTTTCGTTGCTTATATTTCTTCAGAAGGCATCACTCAATTTGCTGCCAGAGCGATTGCAGTATTTAAAACATGATCTCTTTACGGAAAGATGCATATGCACAGCAGAGCACTTGTTTTCACACGTGGAGATCTGAGTCCTGCATTCTCCTGTTGGACCTGTTTGCCTGTTTCACCGCCAGGTCCACCCTGGGCAAAACTGTAGGCCTGAATGGCCTGACTGCTGCTGCGAGTTTCCCCCGCACACTAATAACGCGGATCAAATCGGAATTGGTTTGGATGCCCACTTATCATTCAGCAGGCCTTCGCTGACTGATTGACAAGTTAAGCAAACCTGAACCTGCCCAAAATCCACCTCCTGTGCCTGCACGAGTGCCTTGAAGAGGCTGCGGCCACACAAAAGTCTGTCGCGTCCTGTTCTAAGGACGTGGTGGAGTCCGGACCTGGGGTTCTTGACAAGACTGTAGTCACCTGTGGACGCAAGCATTGCAAACAGGTGACTGGCCCCTTGAATTACCTGCTCCGTCTCTTCCGCTCCACTGCTTGACGAGGAGGCACTCCCTGCATCGCCTGAGGATCCTGAAGAGGCCTCGGACAACGTCCACCGCCCTGATCTTGTGTCATCCGGATTGAACTTGCCAATGCGAGTGTTCCTGAGCAAGCCTTGCAAACTCCTGAGGGGGCCAGCCATGGCGTCCCTGCTGTAAGACAAGGTGGAGGAATTGACACCAGTACTATGATAGCCTAAGATGGTACGTTCTAAGGTGTCCATGCTAGACTTAGCAGCCCACGACAAAAGCGTTGCTTTCAAGCTGTGTGTCGTGATGCCTAAGAGGCCATCCACGTTGACCTGGGGCTTCTTGGCAAGGAGTGCCCTGAGCCAACTGCTCGCCCTGTTTGTGCTCATGCAGCATGGCAGCAAGGAGCCATCGGCCGCCATGTCCGGTATCTCGGAGATGTCACCTGAATGCACCAACTTCCAGGTTTTCCTGGATGCCTGCCACGCAGAGGCCCATGGCCTGGAACCCACACCCATCATGGGGGCTACGACTGGTAGCATGAGTCGTTTCCTCCTTGCTGCTTTCGACTGCTTGGGCTCCCTGACCGTCAACTCCACGAATCCTGTGATGAAGTCGTTGCCTGCATCAATGAGGATGGCAACTGCCCTGCAAATGTCGCTGTGTCTGGCCCTGGCATAACGCATGAGAAGGAATGAAGACGCTAGGAGCTGTTCGTAGGCGTCTTCCGCATTCCTTGCAAGGTGCTCTAGCCACTGTACCTGCTCGAGGGTCAGCGGGGCAGCCTGCTTGGTACCAGGTTGGTCTCTGGAACACTGGTGCGCCAGGCCTGTCACCCTGCCTGACCTAAGTTGCTCTATGGGCACAGCCAAGCCTAAGGTGCCCGAGCAAAAGTTCAAGGCCTGCAGAAGCTGGTCAGGTCCTGAGCTGTCCTTCTTGTCTGACCTGAGCTTTTTGCAGTACAAAAACACAAGCGGTTCCGTGATGTCCTCCTGAGGGAAGGATCGAAGCACCCAGGCGGCAAACCTCAACATGGCGCTGGCCCTGCACAGCAGGGTGTTGGTGGCCTTCTTGCTGAAAATCATGTCCCAGGCTTCGGATGACCTGATCCCACTTGGTCAAGGCTGCCTGGCGCTCAGCTCTAGCGTCAGTCACGCTGTAGTCAGCCACTGCCCGTAGGCGTGGAGCCAAAAGCCTGGGTGCCTTAAACCGGTTCAGGTGAGCAACACAGAACAACGCCGGAAGGAAGTGGCATCCACTTGATTCTTAGGTCCTCTAAGGTCAGTCCGCATGAGTGTTCTGTTTTTGCAGGTAGACTCAGGTGGCTTGAGGGAAAGACATTTGGTCGTCAGGGTCGAAAGGCCTTCAGGACAATATTGCAGGCAGGCGACCTGCCCAGTGACTTCCGCCAGAAGCAGATGTCAGCTCAGTTGATTGAGGCCGTACAGTGGATCTTGCATCAGGTTCCCAAGGCCCCTCCCAAGTGTTTTCATCAACCCAATGGGAGGTGTTTTCAGCTTTTCACCGACGGGTTCTTTGAAGGGGGCAAAGGGCGCATGGCAGGGGTCTTATGCCACAAAGATGGAAACCATGGCAGTTCTGGCGGTGCGCCGCCCCAGCTTCGCTGGTTCACAGGTGGTTGCAGGACGGGGTAGAACATCCCATCACGCAGCGCGAGTTGTTGGCAGCGGCAATCTCCCTTCAGGTTTGGGGCCCAGCATTAGCCTCATGCTTCATGACCTTGTGGATTGACAATGACGCAGTGCGCCACTCCATCATCTCAGGAAATGCATATCCAGAAAGCAACCGTCTAATCGTGCAGGCTTGCCTGACCTCCGAGGCAAACTCTGGTCTTCGACTATGGGTGGCAAGGGTGCCTAGTGTTTCAAACCCCTCTGATGCTCCCAGCAATGGAGAAATTCCTGCTTTTCTGCAAAGTGCGACAGAGATTAAAGTTGACGTGGGGATTGTGTGGAAGTTGGCTGAGGGCTGGCCTGAGTAGCCTTTTAAGTAAGAAGGGGAATCTCGCAGCAGCAGTCAGGCCATTCAGGCCCACAGTTTTGCCCAGGGTGGACCTGCCGGTGAAACAGGCAAACAGGTCCAACAGGAGAATGCAGGACTCAGATCCCCACGTGTGAAAACAAGTGCTCTGCTGTGCATATGCATCTTTCCGTAAAGAGATCATGTTTTAATGGTAGCTTGCGTCAACATCACTTAAAACATGGTGTCTGGTGCCATTTTGGGTCAAGCACCAGTTTTTGAAGAACCCACCCTCCCATCCTGATGAGGAAGGTGGAAGATTCTTTGGGATCATGGCATAGGCTTCGGACAGGTTGCGGACAGGGGCAGACACTTGCACCTGCCTTGAGTGCAGGGAGCTTTCAGCTTCCTTTCTGAGGCAGACAACTCTTCAGAAGCGCTCCAGACACTTTTGGAGTTGCCGGACCCGAGCCCCCTTCCTGAGGTCGCTGTAGAGGAAAGGCCGGATCTGTTGGCGACCGCGGTAAAAGGAAGCAAATGCCCAAGCTGTGGAAGAGGGAGGCAAACGGTTGGCCTTTGTCAGCCGCAACTTTCCAACCTAGAATTCGCATGAGTAAGGTGAAGGCCGACTCAGCACTCTCTGTGTCCTGACTGGCAACAATGGACGTGTAGTCATCAAAGAAAACCGTGGAGGGAACTAGGATGTAGTACAACACGAGCGCCCACAGCGCAAGGCTACACCTGCAGAAACCCTGAACACTCCCTGTAGCTCCAAAGGGCAGGGCTTTGAGTGCTATCACTGCTGGCGACCTTCTGTCAGCATTCCAAACTGTGGCTTGCGCAAATCGCAGGTCTTCTCGGTGGATGGGGAGCTGCTTGTATGCACTTTTGAGGTCGAACGTCTTCCCTGATAAGGAAACTGCTCCTGCCGGTGAAGGCCTGTCCGCCCTGGCGGTAAGGCCCCTTTGCAAAGCTAAGGACAGGGACACAGTGGAGGACGTGGGCATGACCACGATCTTCTCGATGGACCCAAGAGTTTGGTTTACCTGGGAGACTGAGACTGAGAAGTCATCTATCGGCCTGACTTTGGCACTGCGAATCTACGAGACAAGAGTGCGTTCCTGGGAGGGTGCGTGAGCCCTGAGTGTAGAGTGCACCAACCAGCATGACACTCCTTAAGGGTTTGCTGCCCAAAAGCCTGGTCCATGTCAGGGTCACCTGACGGCCTACACATGGTCCACATGTTAAGGTTGTTGTCCATCCTGGTTTCCCAGAGGTCCTCAGCAGACAAAAGAGGAACGACCACCTTAGTCGGGCGGACGGACGTGTCCTCCAGCCAACCTGTTATCCTGAAACCTTGCTGCATGTCTTCTACAAGCTGGACGTCTGGAAAGTTGACAAACATTTTGAGTGTGTACATGTCCCCTGATTTGTATCCCTAGACTAGTATGTTTTACCATGCATGTGAAAGCACATGTTGACCATGGATTGTATGTACAGGCGTTTGAGTGTTCGATGAAAAGAAATCATGGTAGCGGAGCCCGGACAGCCGGGTCTCCAGTAGACACGTCTTTGGATTCTGTGGGATTACGTTCAGGGGCCCAGGCTTGGAGCTTTCCTCTGTTCTTTGGGTTTGGGTTTCTTCGGTGAAGCTTAGAGCCTCTCGACCGTAGCTTGCCAGTTCCCAGTTGGGTCAAGTGTCTGCTTGATCGCTGGAGGTGCAGTAGCTTAGAGCAATGGCTGCAGCAAATGCACAGGTTCCTGATAGTGATGATGAAGAGTTAGGTGCGCCCTTAGGTCAGCAGCCTGCAGCATCATCAGCTAGTGCGCCAGTGGCTACAAATCCATTCCCTTTGAATTCTCCCGCAGGGTCTCCCGCGAATGCCGATCCAGCAAGAGCTATCTTGAAGCAGTTGGCAGCAACGACGCAATTGCTTTCAAACATAGTCTTGAATCAGAATCAGCAGCCCAAGCCACCCATTGTTTCTTCATCCAGCGTAGACTTTAGCGACGCAAACAAAGTGTTGAGCAAGCCAGATCCATTCGGTTCTGCATCGCACGAGGCCGATCTTTCTGCATTTCAGGATTGGGTCCAAACATTCAGGAATTGGATCACGTTCGCAGATGGAGAGCACGAAAAGCTTCTTCAAGCGGTAGAGAAGAATTTGGATAAGGCTATAGACCTCACTAAGGAGAGCGATGAAGCTAAGCAGCGTGGCGCAAAACTCTACGCCGTTCTTTCGTCAATGCTAAGGCATAAGCCCAGGACTATCCTCAAGCAGGTGGAAGACAGAAACGGATACGACGTGTGGCGCCAGCTGCATAACATCTACGCACCAAAGACAAGAGCTCGCAGCCTGGCCATCCTCAATGCCCTTACAGGTGTGCCCGTGTTCACCAAGGATAAGATCCTTCAAGAACAAGTGTTTGCACTGGAGAGGACCTCCAATGAATACACTAGGGTATCTGGAAGATCCATAGGCGACGATGTCCTCCTAGGCACACTGTTGAGATGCCTTCCTGCTCACATACGAAGCCACATTCAGCTTGCGATGAACGAAGGCAGTACCTACAACCAGGTACGGCAGTATATCCTCGCCTACGAAACGACAACAACGACATGGTCTCCCCAGAAGGTGCACCAAGCACTCGGCGTGGTTGCAGTGCCCCATGTTCCCAATGATGGGGGTCCTGTTCCGATGGAGATAGATATGGTGCAGACTAAAGGCAAAGGCAAATCCAAAGGTAAGGGCAAGGAGAAGGGCAAGTCAGGAAAGGGCAAAGGCGAGCAAGGCAAATCTGGCAAAGGCAAGACCAAAGACAAAGGCAAAGGCAAGGGTTCGGGCAAGAAGGGCAGCAGTGTTGACTCGCAGTCATGCTTGTATTGCCATAAGCCAGGGCATTGGAAGCGCGATTGCAGGAAGTTGAAGGCAGACATTGCCAAAGGTGTTGTCACTTGTGATGCCCATGGCGTTGCGCGCGCAGTTGAGCAAGCCCCGGACAATGCAAGTGTTGTTGCATCATCAGCTGCCGTGAGTACTGTTGCTCCTTCGCACAGTGCGTCGAATGCACAGCCCAATCGTGTTGCCCGAGTGCAGTTGCAGCCGCAGGTTTTCAGGTTGGATGCTGAGGATGGCAGTGGCCCAGTGGATCTCACCATTTATGATATCTCTCAGGGTGATGCGGAGATGGACTTTCATGTGAACATGATTTCCAGTGTTGATCCCTCCGGCTTGGCAAGTCAAGGTCAGGCCATTGCCGCACTTGCCATGCCGTCGGAATGATGGCAGCCAAGGTTCAGGCCAAGTTGAGCTTGAAGCCATGTATGCAGCGTTGGACGTTTGCAATGAGCATACGCGTGAGGGTTTAACAGCATTGGATGCTTGCAACCAGCATGCTCACAGTGTGAGAGCCCTTCAGAAGCGTTCTGAGGCAACCATAGATATCATACTTGATTCGGGCGCAGACTGCTCAGCACTTCCTCTCGAGTACGCACATGTTGGACACGATGCGGCAGGCCATGTTGCGATGGCGGGGTATGTCGATGAGGCCACGCGTGATGCAGAAGTGACTCTGGGAGCCACAGTCTTCAAAGAGAGGTTCGTGGTGGCACCAGTGACGAGCCCACTTATCTGCCTAGGCCACCTGTACAAGGCAGGATACTTCGTTCAGCCCTGTGAGAGAGGTTTGGTGCTCACGAATGGGGTCGACTCTATCCCTATGGGTTATCGCAATCAATCGTTTGTGATTAAAGGCACAATTTGTATGCTTGCTGGACACATGCGTGTTGTCAGCGCTCCTGAGGTGTACTTGTTGCCTAAGCTTGAGAGCTTGCGTGGCTCCTGGACCAACGTGGGCAACGGGGTTATTGCGTGTAAGTCAATGGCCGTGACGTTTGTGGACACAACGTTGGTGCCTGTGCCGTTCATTCGCTGGTACCGCACAACCCTTGTTCAGCGCCAAAACAAGTGGTACTTGACTGAATTTGCCGAAGACATATCTGGGTTAGAGACTTTGGATGCGCTTTTGGAACGTCCAGATGAGATCGAGGCAGTCATAACAATGTCATACAACGACCCAGACCTCGTTCCTGCCCAATTGGGCTTCGAGTTGGTTGCAGCAGATCCCCACGCGCCATCAGGCCAGGTGCCAGCAGGTTCAGGCGAAGGTTTGCTGCAAGACAGTGTGATTCGAGATCCAGCGAGTGGATCAGATTCTCAGGCGCCCGTTGTGCCATCAGGCCATGATGTGCCACCAGGTATAGAGGTTCCAGCAGATCCTCAGGCGCCATCAGGTCAGGAGCCAGCAGGTCCACCGAATGCCATCCAGGTAGGTGAGGTCACTGTCACAGCAGGTTCTTCGCACGCAGTGTTGAAATCAGCGCGCAGTGCGTGTGGCATTTCTACTTCAGGCAACCGAGGCCAACTCTGGGCACGTCTCAGCAAACATGTTGTGCGTCAGGAGTCATTGGCAGAGCATGGAGTTGCACACACGTTGGAGTGTGAGACCACTAGGCAGCCTCTTGCACAATCAATTGCGGTTGAACCCTCGGCGCAACAAGTTCATGAACACAATTTGACGCACTATCCATATCAGGAATGGTGTCCCGTGTGTGTGTGCTTCAAGGGTCGACAGGACCAGCATCCATCAGTTGCGGATCACACCGGTTCTTCAGTTTCCGTGCTTAGCTTTGACTATGGCTTTCTTAGCTTGCGTGCGGGAGGTGATGCCATGACGGCACTATTCGCAGTGGACAGGCAGACCAAAGCAGTGATTGGGATTCCAGCCAAGACCGACTGAACTGACAAGGTTTGTCAACTGGATTGGCCATAATGAGATCCGACTTCGATGCGACAATGAGAATCCCATCACGAAGGTGGCCGAGGCCACCAAGCGTGCATGCCGAGCATGTGGCATCCGAGCACAGGCCGACACCATTCCAATTGATGCACATGAAGCAAACCCTGCCGAGCAAACATTGCAAGTGTTAAGGCAGCAAACATGTATATTGGTTAAGCAGGCCGAACCAGGAGGTTTGCAGGCACAGGCAAGTGCATCAGGTGAGCCACAGGTAGAAGGTGCAGCAGTCAGGCCACAGCCAGATGCATCAGGAGAGCCACAGGCAGGGAGACCAGATGACCAAGCCGATGCAATCTTCGGCATCAATCGTCCCGTGTGGTCGTGGGCATTGCTTCATGCAGGTTGGCTTCGCAACAGGTTCCATGTAGAGCATGGTGAGACAGCGTATGAAAGAGCCACAGGCATGACGTATGGAGGCAAGATTTGTCTCTTCGGGGAACGTGTAATGGGTTTCCTGAAAACCAACAGCACGGGCAAAGCCGCACCGCGGTGGGCTGAATGCATCTGGCTGGGCAGGACAATGCTCAATGACGTCAACATCGTGTGGTCTCCAGGGTCACCCGGAGGCATCTTTGTCACGAGGTCGATCAGAAGGTTTGGTCACATGGGACATCAAGATGCTGAGTGAGCTGGATGCATGTGCATGGGAGCATGGGTATGCCAACTTAGGGGGTGTTTTAGTGCCTAGTAAGCGTGTTGCGCCTCCAGTTGCATCGGAAGTTCCCATTGACATGCCCATGATGGTTGCTCCTCCCGCTAGTACTACTACCAGTGGGTCACCTGATCAACAACCACATACACCAGACGAAGCAGGTTCTGATCCACCAACCACGCCATTGGAGCACGCGCCTTCCTCAGTGGGGATGTCATTGCCGGGACAGTCAGGCAGCGCAAGCCCTATGTCAGGCACCAGGTCAGCCACAGGGTCAGAGCGCCCGGAAACGGGCATGCCGTCAGGTCAGGTTCAAGGTGCCTGAAGTTTGCAGACTCAAGGTTCAGCAATGGCAGATCCAGGCGCAGAGGTGCATGCAAGCGATGGCGGGGATAATGTAGGTCCCGTGGAGGCCATCGATCCAAGGCCAGCAACAAGGCGCCGTGTCAACCATGTGGATTTGATCACATGTGCCGGTGATCGCGTTAGTGACTGTGCTTTGAGTGCGGTTTGTTTGATTGCCGAGTATGATGATGCGCAAAGCTTGTGCCAAATTGGCGAGCTCACACTTGAGCATGAAGATGGTGTTCCTGAGTTTGTGCTAGATGCAGGCACAGCAGATGGTCTTGAGGACTATGAGTTTGGTTTGGATGATGATTCTTACGATGATTCCAACCAAGAACTTGATCCCAGACTTTGCATCCCACGCTGTGATGACAGTGAGCCTTGGATGTCACCAGAAGCCCTTGCAGAGCTAGATGACATAGCAGACCAGCACGAACTAGCCAGACTCCAGCGCACGCAGGTTCTACTTCCTCCTGAGACTTTGGAAGGAAGCACGCAGCCAGTCAAGCACTTGAGCACCAAGATGGTGCGCACGTGGCGCGAGAAGGAAGATCCATCATCCAAGCCCATCTGGCTTCGCCGCAGCAGATATGTTGCTAGAGAGTTCAATTGGATGAGCGAGCGTAGCGATTGCTTTAGCCCAGCAAGCAGTGCCATCGCTAACAAGCTTTCGCCGATCATAGCGTTGCAGAATAACTTTGCACTTGCTGCCATCGACATTCGCGACGCTTTTCTCACAGTCAAGCAGAAGGAACCAACGCTTGTCGAGTACATCGATAAAAGCGGCAACTGGCAAAGCTTTGCGCTAGGCAGACTCTTGCCAGGACAACGAGATGGGTCAAAGGAGTGGTACTTGGACTTCACACAGTACCTTGAGCAGATCATCTCAGCGCAAAAGTGTGTTGCATATCCTTCTCTCTTGAGAACTCCAGCCCTGGACTGCCTCATGCAACTACATGTTGATGATGTTCTTGCGGCAGCGTTGCTTGCATTCTTGGAGGATGAAATTGCGGCAGGCCTTAAGCAGAGGTACAAGGTTGCAGCGCAAATCCTCACTTTGGATAATGCAATCACTTTCCTGAAGAAGCGCCACATTTTGTTGCCAGGCAATGAAATCCTGATTGTGCCACACCCGAAGCATTTTGAGAAGCTGTTTGCACTGCATGGCGTGAAGGAAGGAGATTGCTGCAAGAAAACTCCTTACGATCCCAAGTTGGATGAGCCGGATACATCAAATCTTCTTGAAGGAGCTGACGCAAGCATCTTCAGAACTTCACTGGGCATCCTACTTTACCTCAGTCCTGAGTTGCTTGAGTGCCAGAATGCCATCAGAGCCTTGAGCGCATACATGGCAAATCCGACACGTCAAGCCATGTTGAGTTTGCGCCACTTGGTGAAGTACTTGCTTGGCGCCAGCGGCAATGGCTTAAAGCTTAAGAGGGTTGTCCCAGGTCAAGGCCATGCAGGTTGGTACGATGACCCTATGCCTCTTGAGACCCAGAGTGATAGTGACTGGGCTTCGTCAAAGGGGCATCGACGGAGTGTGTCATCTTCCATGGTCTTTGTGGCAGGCAATTTGTTGTACTCAGCCAGCAGGTGTCAACGCTTGGTTAGCCTGTCCAGTGCAGAAGCGGAGGTCCACGCAGCAACTTCAACGATGCGCGATGGGATCTTTGCTAGGCTGTTGATTGAGTTTTGCACAGGTCATATGCCACAGGTGCATCACCATCTTGATCAGGCGTAGGTCGCATCAGGCACCTTTCCACACGTGTACTTTGGACCCAACAAGCAGTTGCTGAGGCCAAAGTTGTGTTGCATAAGATCAGCACGGATCTGAATTGCGCCGATTTAGGCACAAAGCACATGGCGAGAGCACGCATGCGTATGTTGCAGTTCCTCTTCCGGTCGTGTGATGCGTATGGCAATGCCATTGGAGAGGATGATTATCTTGATTTCACGGCCAAGCAGCAGTTCAAGAAGGCGGTCAAAGCAGTTCAGCAGGTTGCTCCAGGTCAAGCAAAGGCCCGTGTGAGACAAATCATGCTTGCCGCTCTCATGAGCATGGCCAATGCAACAAACGCCTTGAGCCCGGATGATGAGCCCAATGTCAATGACAGCGATCAGAATGATCTCAATGATGGATGGATGAGCCTAGTGATGAGCCTTGTTTCCGATGCAATGGCATGGATGATTGTGTTGTACGAGCAGTACCCAGGCTTGTTCACTGTGGTGATACAGATTGCTCTGTTGATCCTTGCGTTCATGATCTTTGGATTGCGCAGCCATCGCAGGCCGGCATTACAGCATCAATCAGTTCAGCAGGATCATGATCAGGGAAGCACAGGTTCGCAGTCGCCACATGTGTTCAACAGACCTTTGAATATCAACATCCACATGCATCAGGCCGTACCAGGTACTCCAGCAACGCCGTACAATCTCTCCGAATCGGAGTCCGTGAGTGCGTCAGCTGCTGAAAGTGCATCTTCGGCAGGTTCAGGTACAGCAGGTATGTCAGCAGCATCAAGCTCAGGCACTGATGTTCCCGTGTTGAATCCGGCGCCGGAAGGTGTGCCAGCAGCCAGGTCAAAGGCTATGCCAAAGGCAGGTGCCAGGTTGGACAGCGTATGGATCCCAAGGGGTGGCGGC
>CAJNIZ010008121.1:0-13896 GCA_905231905.1 Symbiodinium pilosum
ATAGGGGTTATATAACGACTATATACGGGTTATATATGGTAATGGGATTAAGGGTCCCTATTAGGGGTCCCTCCTAAAGTCCCTAGAGGGATCCTAAAAGGCTCCTGGCATAAGAGCAAGTGAGTATGCGGAAGGCCTTACATGCAGGCTTTGGATAGGACTCCTGAATACAACTACTCAGAGATTATGGGGTGTTCCCTCTTAAGGACTCTAAAGGGGTTTAGGGTTTAAGGGTTTAGGGTTTAGGGGTTTAGGGTTTTTTCAAAAGCTCCCAGATAGCAGCCTCAAGCTTCCGGAAACCTGCTGAAGTAGTGGTTGTCTTTAGTTGCGACAGGTGCATTTTGAAGGAGGGTTTTGGAAAAGGACAGTGTTGTACCAAACACTCTTTCAAAATCATGTCCCCCGCTCTCTTCTCCCATGCTCTAGAAGTACTAGACATTACATAGTCCTTCTTGACCTGCGAAGAAGGATTGCCCTAGCAATTACTCAAGGAAGCCCAGACCCCAACATGTAGAAGTGATCCTTAAACCCTGAACCCTATAAATCCCAGAGATACTTCATTTAAGTCCCATCTGTATGGCCCTAGATGCTCTTAAACCCCAAGCCTAAACCCTATATCTAGCCCTAAACTACCCTACACCCACATTAATTAATGCAGTTATCCCAACTCCAGGCCTCCCTAAGGTAGGGGGAGCATCGTGTTCTGGGTCCTCGCAGTTCTTGCGCACGTGCCCCAGAAGTCGCCGCAGGTCCTTCATGGAGCATGTCTGCAAAGCGGACATAAATACTGAAATGTTATGTAGGAGCCTCAAACTTTTAGAAGGGGTTTTGGGGGCATGTGAAGCGACAAATGCACAGTGATCATAGGGGATTTGCAGTACTAACCTCTCAGGGGCTTCTACATTATATGCCATGTTCGAAAATCGATGGAGGCTTTCGGCCGCTTGTGGGGGCTGACCTCCTTGAACAATCCCGTGAACCCTCAATGGTCCCTAAATAACTAGAGTAAGGCAGACGGGCATATGAAAGCACTTACAGAAGGGTGCCAAGGGGATGGCATTCTTGGGGTCTGGGCTCAGAACCCCCAAAAAACGAGTCCAGTTTCCTCGCACTGTTCCATGTTCCTTTCCATGTGATTCGCCACTTTTCCCTAAACTCCAAGCCCTGAACCCAGGAAAAAAAAATGAAACAACCCTAAACCCTAGACCGCGTCATTTTCCATCTAGTTCTGCATATCTTGGGCACTTCCAGCTCAGTATGCTCCTCGCGGGAAGCCTCCGGGCTCAGCTGAAAGAGCCCCACCTCTGGAGGTTTAAGGTTTGGGTCTTTTAGGGTTTTAGGGTTTAGGGTTGTGCCTGTAGCTCTTGAAGGGTTCAAGTATCGTAGACCTCAAAGTATCATGACAGGAACTTCTTTGCGCCAAAGTGTACCATGTATGTGTATATATACACACATCCATAACGCTTCTAATGTCTAGGCCAGGGTCTCGGATGCCGAAAAGAGTCTTAGATCAGTGACTTGAGTTTCAAGCGTTCAGGCAAGAAGGTGCAGGGGATTGGCTTACCGCTCAAGGGTATATTGTCTCACAGGACTTGAGACCTGCTGAGCTTGAAATGCGATTTCTACACGTGCCAATGCCACTACCATTCTGCTTATTATCACTCTTACTACTAGTCATATTATTATTACTACCACTACTACTGCTGCTGCTGCTACTACTACTACTACCACCACCACCACCTATTCCTTTTCTTATGGTTAACACCATTAATGAAAATATTTTGCCCTTCGGTCCCTTCGGTTCTGTCCAAGAACCGCAAGCTGCTAAGCCCAGCTCTATTATTGTCACACGTTCCCTTTGTCAGACAAGCAAATGACCTACTGATGCTTAGTTAGGAATGGGGGCGTGGCTCACTGTTCTAGGAATTCCTGCGTTCCTGACCTGACTAGTCATGACTAGGGCAGTCTTCCCACCAAGCTGCCTCGCAGTCAGGAGTCGCACCACCTCAATTCAAAAGCTCAGGACGGGACATCTATGGGCCCCTATGGGCCTCTCGTGAATGCTGACTTTTGGGTTGTGTCTGACAAAGCTTCTTTCTTGCTTACACCTCAGAGCATCTAAAGGAGCCTGAGGCATATGCAGCAGCCGGGGCCCATGACATGCGAAAGTCTCAGTAAGCTCCCATGGGTTAAAACTGTACAGGAAAGTCATGGGCCGAGAATCCAAAATGTCCATGCGGAACTCAACATCAGACGTGTGCCAAACGTGTCTGCAACATATAGATCATGTGATTTGGCTTGTGAATATGCCTTGTATTACATCTGCAATTCTGGTATCGTGGTCCAGCAAAGCCTAAGGTGCCTGTAGCTTTGTCCGCTATAGGAGTCACAAGGCATCCGTTGAAAGGAGTCTTCTCAGGACTTGCCCTGGGAAAATCTGCAAAACCTGGTCCATGCCTGCAGGACAAGTTCATAGGATTTTTGCAGATGCTCCCATCCTAAACCCTAAACTCTAGCCCTAAACCTATAGGTATTATCCCCCACCCTGTAATATTGCATAATTAATAGGAATATAAGAGGATCCTAATATAACTGAAGGACCAGCCTTTAGGGGCTCTCCAAACATCTCAGCCACGGGGAACTGCACGTCTGCACTCTGAAACGCAAAGATGGAGAGTAGCGCATCTAAGCAGGTGTCAATCTGTTTATAGTCCCCCTCCGCACCGTCCAAATGTGTAGCTCGATCTTTTTATGAACAGGACAGTGAAACCTAGACCCTAAGCCCTAAAACCTATATAACCCCTAACCTATGTACAATCCCTATACAGTACCACCCTTATATAGTCCGTATAAAGCCCCCACAGAACACTGAAAAACTTTCGCTTCACAAAGCATCCAAGGCTCTCCAGACCCCAAGCTAAAAGCCCTCAACCCCAAGCCCTGAACCCGGACCTTGGATGGTTTAGGACCATTATCTTGCCCAGTTCGGGGTTAGGCAAACCCAATACCGGCATTTAGGTAGCCCAACTAGTTCAATAGCTACAGGGGGACTATAAGCCCCAGTATATACCCTATGATAATATCGTAGTTTCCATTTTCTTTTCCATTATCCCTAGATAACCCCAATAGTATACCCCATATTCTAAGCCCCTATTTTGGGCGGTCTGGGGCTTCCCCAAACCCTCTTATTGAGGCCCCACAAGCCGCTCCACCCCAAAAATAAACTCTCTGAAGGACCCTAAAGGGTTATATTGGCGTTATAAAGAGGTTATATTAAAGGGATAATGGAAAAGAAAATGGAAACTACTATATTATAACAGGGTATATACTAGGGTTATATTGGGATTATAAAAGAGGTTGTATAGGGATGGTGGAAAAGGAGCTGCAAAGTATTATTCTAGGACCCCTACACCTTAAAAACTAAACTCTGAACCCTAAACCCTGCACCCTGAACCCTGAACCGTAAACCCTGAACCCTAAACCCTAAACCTCAAACGGTGGGCACCGGGCATTGGGCTTGCAGTGCTGCGTCAAAGGGCAGGCGCATCTTGCCACCCGAGCTGAAGGAAGCCTCCGGTACAATGAGGTCCGCTGTACTTATAATATAGGGGTAATATAGGGGTTATATAAGGATAATGGAAGAGAAAATGGAAACTACTATTTAGGGTTACGTTTAGGACAATTTCTAACCTACTTAGTAATCGTAGTTATAACCCAATTACCCTAGGGATCCAAGTATGCAAATAATAACTACATTGGGCCCTAAAGTCTGTAAATACTACCTGCATTGGACTATTTGGATCCCTAGGGTTATATTTAGGGAAACTGTAGTTGTGGGACTTAGACGTAGGTTCTAACTACAGTCGCTAAGCAGGTTATAAGTACAACGGACCTCCAAGTACAATGAGGGAAGCAAGCACCTTCATGGCATAAAGAAGCAGATTATGATAACATAATCTACCAAAAACTATGTATGTATGTATGTATGTATGTATGTATCACCCATTTCTGTATTTGGATCCCTCAACTAGGCGATCCTTCGGGTTTCTGAGCGTTGGCTCCATGGTGCGGAAATGCAACGCTAAATAGGGTATATGTTGGGGTGATATTCGGGGTATACTGGAGTTATATTGGGATAATACAAAAGAAAATGGAAACTACTATATCATAATAGGGTGTATATATACATATTGGTGTTATATTGGGGTTATATTGGGATAATGGAAAAGGAAATGGAAACTACCATATTATCATAGGGTATAGATTGGGGTTATATTGGGGCTATATTGGGATAATGGAAAAGAGAACCTGAAAAACATTGGTAGTAGCAACATCGCAGTCACACGACGAGGACCATGAACGTTCAAAGAGTTTAGACTGTGGCTCATATTGGCCAGCATAAGCTGCCTATGTCAATCGCAGATCAAGCCAGGTCCCTGCATTCGCGCCAAGTATGTACTGTATGTTACAGAAAGCTGTTCCCACAGGGTCCATGTACCCAATAATTAGGTACCTGGGTTCTGGGTAATAGTCAATTTAATATTGGTTTCGCTTAAGTATATGGTTATTAGGTACTTGGACCCTTAGGGGTTGTTATCCGTATAAATGTAATAACAGCACCTGCAGGTTAAGCCCGGGCATATCCTCAGCATTCTCCAACCCAGCCAACGGACCCTTAATCCTACAGCCTAGACCTTAAACCGCAAACCGTAAACTCGCAGCTGCATGCTAGCCTGCGCTGGCGCACAAGCGAGTCTGTTACATTAACAAATACCAGTATCACGCACCCCAGGAGGTTGCTTGTTGCTTGATAAATACTGTACCTGGAGTTTTGTCTACGACCCGCATAATCCCCCATGTAAAGTCACCTGTCCATTTCATTTTCCATTTCTTCTCCACTTCGATCTCATGATTCCTACAGTAGGCTCTATCCTGAGCCCTAAACTCACTTAACCCGAAACCCGGAACCCTTAACCATGCACCCACTTAACCCTAAACCCTAAACCCACTATGCCTAGGGTCTGGGTAGGAATCTTTGCGAACACAACTCCCAGCCTGGCTTAGCTGCTCCAAAAGGAAACCTGCTTCGCTGGAACGGAGGGTTTAGGGCTTAGGGTGTTGGGCGGGGTTCAAGAGGTTTTGGTAAGGTCCATAGGGATTGTTCAATGACTTTGACAAGCTTCTTCATCCGAACGTTTGGAATAAGCTGTTGATAGTTTAGTTTCAATCTTTGGCAGCTTCACAAGGAATATGGCGAACCAATACTGTACGTTGTTAAAGCCCCCAAAATTATTGGCGAATAGGTTCCCTGATGCAACAACAGGGGAATTTATAGTGATCTCAAAGAGCCACCTAGGCGGGATGTTAACAGGCCCATGCTCTAGTACGTAAAAGAAATTAAGAAGTCTCCTCATGATGACACCCGCGACACCTACACTCTAGATCATGTTGGGAAATCTGTCTGTTTGGGCTGCAAGTTCACTCCATACTCCGCAACTAAAACCGATGGCCTGAAATCATCAGGCGCTTGTGACCTACTTCGAGTGGGACTAGATCATGAGCCCGGATGGAAAAGTGGTTCGGTACGTAATGCCAAACCCAAAAACCCTAAACTTGCGTGCTCTTTGGCTGCTTGTCCACTGACTAATCCTCTTCGAAAGAGGGACTGCTTATGAAAACCATGCCATCCTACGCTACTTACTAGCACAACTTGTTCCAGCATACTGAGGGGACCTGAACCATCAGTACCATCCTCGCTCCAAAATCCTTCATCGCAGAGCACGAAATAGCCTACAACTTGATTCTATAATCACTTACTCGCGCCTAAGGGAGAGTGGGGGTGTGGATCCATATCATAATCCCTATATAACCCTACATAAATTTACATAAACTGCTATAATAATATTCACTCCCCCAATACCACCTTAAGCACCCGAAGGATTATTGAGGCCCAACACACCCGAAGGGAGCCTTGTCCTTGACCGCGCGGTCGCAGACCAGCAAAGACAGGCATTGAGCCGTATTTCTGCGCGAGGCTTAGGACAGTTGAGTAACTTTTTTTGGTGGTTGAACCCAGTAAGATCTTGTTCTGCACAGTATATGAAATACTATACCCAAAAGGTGGATATAAGCTACACTATATAGGCTACCACAGTAGCTCCAAATAAAGTACTGCTTAGTTGAATGGGCAGCCGCATAGGGGGGCGGACTGCTTCTAAACCTGGGTCCACCCCAGTACAAATGATGGGATCGGTTTGCTGGCTAGAATACGTTGAGGGACACCATGTTCGATAAGTTCGTCTATGAAACGCAACTTGGGTTTAGGGGTTAAGGTTTAGGGTTAGAGATTCGGTATGAACGTAATGCGTTGTGTTCCTCCGCACCAACGTTCTTCAAAGCCGGTGCTTGCCTTGCTCACAGTGAACATATAGCCACCCTTTAACCAAACAACAACGATATCTTTAGAATAGATGGTGCCTGAGAAGGATGACAAGAATTAACAAGCAATCTTCAAAACAAGAAGTGGCAAACCTACTGGTGGCAACTTCCTTTAGGGGACTATGTAATGACAATGAGGTATTCGGGGTGCATAATACGAAGTTGTACACGGGCTATATGAGAAGACTAATGATTGCTCATCAGGCCATCACATTAAAAACACCCTGTAGAAACAACAGAATAACCCCAAAGTCCTTGTAAGACTTTCTTTGCCATCCGACTCTCCATCATAACCCTAACTACTTAAACTGCAAGCCATGTCTTCGACTCAACGAACGCTAAACCCTGAACCCTGAACCCTAAAACCCCCCTGTACCCTAAAGGTTCAACCCGAAACCCTTTTCCCTGAACCCTTAAACCCTGAACCCTAAACCCTACAGGTTTAACCCTAAACCCCTTTTTCCCTGAGCCCTTAGACCCTGAGCTGGAGCCTGTTGTGCTTCGATGGCAAGCCCCAAAGGCTCATGGCGCGCACCCACGGAGTCCACCAAGGACTGACATGCAAATGGTTTGGGCTAAGGGTCTAAAGGTTTACGGTTTGGGGCTTAGAGCCCAGGGCTCAGGGTCTAGGGTATAAGGGTTTAGCGTCTAGGGTTTGGGGTTTTGGTTTTGAGCTATGGATTTTGGCAGGGTGGGTTTAGGTGTTTGAAGGTTTCCGTAGATTGGGGGTACCATTTTCGGGGTCCCAGAATACGGGTTCTAGTATTTGGGGGTCTATATTGGGGTCCCCTGTTCTTGGAAACTACCAAATTGATAAGGGCTTAGGGTTTAGGCTTATGAGTAATCCGTCCCGTAGCGGGTTACATAGGCCTATATGATATAGGGGAAGGGAAAAGAAAGTGGAAACTACAATACTATCTAGCGTGTAGGTTTTGGGCCCCGCATTAGTATTACATTGCAGGCGTGTTCCAGTCAGGCGGACTGTAATTTCGGCAATCTTGGTAGTGCAAACTTAGTCTAGTGACTGTAGCCTTTCAGGCAGACGTATCACAAGGGCAAAGCAGAAAGGCATCGAAAGCAGTAGTTGTCTGAGTGTGCATACGATAGATTAGTACTCAATGCTACTGCTGTTGTTTGATATGTTGGGGATTCGAAGCAGAACGCTGCGTACTTCAGCATTGCACGTCACCCGTTCCGGACCCATCTCAAGCGCGGCTTCAGCAAGTGGCACTGCCATGTCAAGTGTGCTAGATGGCCTACCTTACAAAGGACGACGTCGGAACCAACTCTAAGCATCTCCCCTTATGGGATCGCACACGTGCAAACTGCCCTTGCGTAAGCTGCGGGCGGGGACCACTAAGAAGTGCTCCGGCTCGGTTGGATCCTTCCGAATCTATGAGCTGAGACAATGACTCAGAAATGAAACTGTGCCAGCATGCAGTAGGGGCTGTGGGGACAGGTTCTGTGCCAATGCTGTTCCGTTTAGGATTGCTAGCGCCGAGCCCGTGGTTGTGAGAAACAAGCTTGCGAAGAGCCAGTTGAAACCTAGACCTTGTGAGTTCTTTGAGGAAGACAGCAAGGATCGCGGACTACGGGATCTGCAGCTTTATGAGAGTCTGATGTCCAGGCGTCAGGAGGCCCAACCCAAATAAAACTCCTGGAAGGGTAGCCAACAAGATGGCCCCCTCTTCGCTGACTGGGGCGCCTGTAAATAGGAAAAGAGTTCTAAGATGTTGACAGTCAATTCCGCGGGAGAGTTGTAGCAAAAGGCCCAAGCCATATATCCATTCTGTTCGGTGCCCGCGACGCTACATCAACATCGACAGGGCCATGATTTCAAGTACCAACCCGGCCGCTTGTATACAGGGGGGCCCCAGCCTCACAACCTAAAGCTTGGTTTAGAATGTAGGGTTTAAGGCAAGATCCTTGTTATAGGAACATCCAAATTGGGACCCCAGATTCTTGGAAACCCTGATGTTGGTATACTCCCCTAGCGTAGATAGAATACAGGGCTTGGGGGATCTGACTATAATATGGGACAATTGCATATTCTACCTACTTAGGGGGGACTGCATGCGCAACGGGGTTCAAAGACTTCAATGTCTCCTCTGGGTCGCCGGGCTCCGTCTCTGCCTCAAAGCTGGCATTGGCAGACGTAAATTCTAACGGCTTGACAGGTTTGAAGTTCACAGGTTTCATGGTTTTCAAGGGCCCTAGAGTTTCAGGATTTGCGGGGTACAGTAATCAGTCAGGGCAGTTTGGGTGGAATGGGGAGGTCCCAAAGCTTGAATCCGAAAAGCACCAGCCGAAAGTAAAGTGCAAAGCCCATTTTCTCAAGCTGAGAGGCTACGTACTCTGAACTCTCATTTGGGATTTAGTGAAAGCGACCACTGTTCCTCTTAATAACCCCTATACGAGTTCCCTATATAATCCATTCTCTAACCCCCTGAAAGGAGTTTAGACTGTAGCTCAACTCCAGAATTGAATCAGGACAGCCCCTCAAGAATGAGCTTCGAAGGCAATAGTACCGCATACCAAGCGCCGAAATCCTAACTTCCTCAACCATGCCGAACCTAAAAACCGACCCTTTAACCCTAAAAACCCTGCACCCTCCCTAAACCCTAAACGCTAAACCCTCAAACCCAAAACCGCTAAGCCCCTGTGGCCTCGGGACCCGTGTGCAAGCCCTTGAAGATGGGATTGCATCCACGAGAGACCATGGCAGTCAAGGGCACGTTGCCTGCAGGGCTTGGGATTCCCGAGTTTAGGGTTTAGGGAAGGTTTAGGGTTTGGGGTTTAGGGTTTACATAAGGTTTACGGTTTAGGGTTCAGGGTTTAAGGCTTAGGGTTGAGAGATTCCCGAGCTTAATATTGTAGTATATTCTAGCATATCACGCATGGCATATTATGGCATATTATGGCAGATCCCAGTATATTCTAATAGGTTGTGGTGGATTATGGTAGATTAAGGTATAATATGATGGCATAGTAAAAATGTATTATCGCATTTCTAGTATCCCTAAACCCTAAACCGTAAACCGTAAACCCCAAACCCACAACAGGTCATGGTACATGTTTCAGGGCTCAGGGCGGCTGACAGTTTCCTGGGTCGTTCTCAGGCCGACCTTGCATGTAGACATCTTGATGCCTTAACCTAAACCCCTAAGCCTTAAACCCTAAGCCCTAAACCCCTAACCCTAAACCCCTAAACCCCCAAACCCTAAACCCTAAACCGCGTTTCAGCTGCGTCGTACAGATGTTTTGTGAAGGCTACTGATGGAGCTGAGCGGAACGTAGTTCCCACAGCGTGGGAAACAGGCCTCTCTGCAATGATCACACGATGCAGGCGACTCCTGCAAACACACCTACTTGCGAGAATTCAAGTCAAGGGCCTATCAATCTCTGTTCGGCCTGACTTAAAACATGGTAATGTGGGTACCCCAAGAAGTATAACCAAGGTAGTTCCCATTTTTCCCGTTTCCATTTTAATTTCCATTATCCCAAAATAATCCCATCCAGTGCCCTCCAGTCTGGTCATGTCTTTTCTCGGTCGTTTACAGAGACATACATTCACGTGGGCGTTTGTTTAAATGTCCCCTGGATGATAGCAAATAGCAATCTTCTTATATCTCCATGAAACCCTAGGGTCCCTTAGGATTAGCCCTACTTCGAACGACCGCGCCATAGCTAGATGTCTTAACCCTTTAACTGAATGAACATAGTAACATATTTATCATATTAGCAAATAGCAAAAATGATCATTGTAGTAGTGGTAATAAGAATGGAGTTAATAAGACGAACAATAATAATAGGAATAATGGGTAATACAGAACCCTGAGGTTGAGCTTCCTGCCTCTGAGTGCGAGGCCCACGGCGCCACTTCTCTGTTCCTGAAGTCGACCCCCGCGGCGTAGGAGCAGCGGGTCAGTGACGATGCCTTTCTTCGAGCAAAATTTATGATGTTGTGTGTCCGAAGTACTTGCTGGGTGTATAGGGAATGATGGAAGGTTAAAAACATGCAAAGGACCATGTTAGTGGAAACTATGTGGGTGGTTGTCCAGATTATGATCTCTTTTTGGGTGCCCTAAATATTAGGTGCCGTATTATAATAGGGATCCAAAAAGGGACCATAGTGTTGACAACAACCTGTGTGGGAGCTGCATGAGAAGATCGTGAATCGTGTGGACCCTGTTGGTCGTTTCCGTCGCCGCACAGGATCATGGGCTTTGAGTGTGTTTGGCGTCGGAAGAAGGACTTCGCGCTTCAAATGATTTTAAAGAGTCGTCACCCAGACCCCAAACCCAAAGCCATAAATCCAAAATCCCAAGCACTAGATCCTAAGCACTCCAATCTTCAAGCCAAGACTTTGGACCCCTAGACACTACACTAACCTTGAAGCCTAGCCATAATATACCCCTTAGCAATGCACAATACAACCCAAGCCATGTGAGGACCGTAGCCCTCAACGCTAAAACTTCCAGCGTACACTTACTTACTCTTAGCAGGGAAAAGGGTAGTTCATGTGTGTTCGACCAAAAAACCATTGTGTTGCCCGTAACATTATGTTGCACGTCGTTTCTTTCCTTCCTTCCCTACACACACATACCTATGTATTCCTACACAATATACCAGTTTGCATCAATTTCCCCTTCCTTCGTTCCGCACATATCCCTACATCCCTTATAACCCGCCAGCCTCCGTAGTGGGTTCGGTTGCCTTTCCTATTCCTTATCAGTCTCAAACCCTAGCAGCCAGCAATGAAAGGCCTCCGATGATGCCAGCACTTGGGCAGCGCCTGGGCTGCTCAAAGACGGAGATTTTTTGAGATCCAGGCGAAGAAAATGTGATCTGCAGTTGCGAAGACCAGCCCAAACAAGGACTCATGGTTGTGAAGCATGTCCATACGCCTGGAGCGTGAGCACTAGAGCAGAATTTGAATTCGGATGCTTGGCCCCCTGATACTCCTAAATGGATCCTTGAAGCACACATCCTGACCTGCAGACGCTCTGCCTCCATCTTTTGAAGCCTTGAAACCCAAAACCCCGAAACCATCAACAACTGATACCTACGGACTTGAGGAGATCCCGAGTTGAGAGAACAAACTGCGAGAAGCTAGGTAGGTATTGTACGAAACACTGACGTTATCTGTCGTGGTAACCAGGCTATAACCTGAGTGTTCTCCCTGAGCCCTGAACCCCCTAGACCCTATCCAGAAGAAACCCAGGTGCTGTTGCAGAAGCGCCACAAAACGCTCAGGGTCGAAGCTGCGGTGCCTTGAATGAACAAGCATTCTACGCTTTAAGTATCCCTAAATATGTTGATATGGAGATATCACCCCCCGCAAGGGAGAATCACATGGAACAAATCAAAAGTGAAATGGAAACTGGAAATACATTGAAACACTTTATGGGGGGGGGGGAGGGGTACCTATACTAAGGAATATAATTTTGTATGATAAATATTGGGGTCGCCCTATTCTGGGAAACTTACATATAGTGATGCAAACAACCAGACACGACAGAAACATGTTTGGAAACGTTGTTGATTACCGCTGCCTCTGCCCATTTTTGCGTTGCGCTAGTGCTTCTGACCCCATAAATCCTAAACCCGAAACCCTAGACCCGAAACCCTAAACCCATAAACCCCAACCCTAAGACCTACACAGCCTCAAAATCTGATTGCACCTGCTGAGCTGCTAAGGGATCTAGGGCTTAGGAGTTTTGGGGTTTAAGGTTTCGGGTTTAGGAGTTTAGGGATTGAGGGTTTTGAGGCTTAGGCTTTAGGAGTTCAGGGGTTAAGGGTTTAGGGTTTCAAAGCACTAGTGCCGTCTCTTGTGCTGGATCTACTTGAGTTACTTGAAGTTTCATGGGACTTGGTGACTACATATACTGAACTCAAAACCCTTTTGTAACCCCCGCCAGTGGACTTGTGTAGGTCACGTAAACAGCAGGGTTCTAAGACCAGTTAAGTAGTTACTTAACCCCATGAACCTCCAAGAGAGCTACAGTCTAAACTCCTAGCATCCCCCTTAACAAAAGAGTTTGGACTACAGCTCAAGTAAGAACTACAGGATATTTCAACAAGGATCGTAAGAAGAAGGCCTTTCAAGATGGCGGTCCCATGCGTTCCTGGACATCATCATGATCCTTGTCTGCTTAGGGTTTAGGATTTAGGTTTCAGGGCCTAAGCCCTAAACTCTAAAGTTTAGGGTTTAGGGTTTAGGGTGGCCATCTACCCCCTAACCCGCAAACCTTGCACCTTGAGCCCCTGCCCTACTACGCCATCATGACCGGTACATGTTCGTTTGAAAGCATGCCCATCTCATCCCCTCCCCCTAACATTAAATGCCCCACCGCCACCAACCGAATATGAAATATTCCCACTGTGATATACTAGAATTTAGTCAGGATGTTAATCAATTATTCGGGGGAGGGGGTTAACATCTTCACCCCACGCCTTGGACCTCAAGCTCTGACCTTAAGATTCCCAAAATCCTGCTCTTGAACTTGGCCTCTGAAGTTGTTGGCCTTTGCTTCACCCTGAAACCTAACACTTTAAGCCCTAACCCTTCAACCCTAGACAGAACCCTAGCCCCCAAACCACAAAAACTCCAGATGTCCAGCGCCAGTCGCTGAACTTACGCAACCCTTAAACCCTACATAGTAGCTTCCAGGTTCTTCTCCATCATCCCTATATACACCCGTATATTGTCACGTACCTTAAACGCTAAATAGTAGCTTCAACTTTCTTTTCCATTATCCCCATACAACCCCTATAGAACCCATATATAACCCTTAAACCCTAAACGGTAGACCCGATTTTCCTGTCCATTCTCCCTGAATAATCCCTTGTAACCCCTTATAACTTCTACACGCTTAACCCCTTGTATAACCCCTTATATAACCCTCAAACCTTAACTTTCAAAGCGAAAATGCTGGTAGCGCCCTCCCAGGATGAGGACCACCGTCTTCCACTCGGGGCCTGAACGGCTAGGGACACGATTCAGGGTTGAGGGCTGTAGGGTTTAGGGGTTGAAGGTTTTTGGGTTTGGTTTTTTGGGGTTTGGGGTTTAGGGTGTAAGGTTTTTGGGTTTAGCGCTTTTGGGTTTAGGGTTTTGGGCGACTTTGTAAGTATGCATATGACCCTATAGAGTCCACAAACTCGCCTAGTTCTGCCTCATACCTAATTAATTGCTTAGTTCCTCTGTCGGGCAGGGTTTTAGGCATCATAAGGGTTTGAAATTCACGGCCTCCGTCCTCAAATCCGAACGAGATCCGGGCAATACTACTTGAAGGTTAATGGGACTTACTACATTTAGGGTTTCGGGTACTTCTAACTGGACTTGTGACCCTAAATTTATATTCCCTCTAGGTGGATTTATGTAGGTAACCCAGATTATGAGAGTAGGGTTAGAAGCCCATTTAAAAGCAGCTACCAAGTGGGGTTGTATAAAACCCC
>CAJNIZ010008123.1:0-10123 GCA_905231905.1 Symbiodinium pilosum
CCTGAACCTCCATTCGTAACAGTTATTTCTGCTCAAGGGCTGTTTGATACACTATTTGTCTGAGGGTGGTGTTGGGCAGAAATTTCGAGCATAAATTGTATGGAATGAGCGGATTTCCCTTTCAGAGCCACATCTTGGCTCAGAAGATACCGAACCATCCATATCTTGCGTCCCTGTGCAAGTGCGCCACCCCCCTAGATGTGTGTTTGTATGCGCAGGCAAAGAAGAAGTGAACCACCAACTTCCTGAGCTGGGCCACAGGTACATGCATGGTCGACAAGATCCAGCTTGGCTGAAGTCAAGGATTGGTCTACCTGGCTTGATTTTACTGGGGCCACTAATCTAAAGCTTGAGCGTTGTGAGCAGCATGAGCATCCTTTGCGATCCCAATTGCAACAGTTGGCTCAGTCCAATGGAAGCAGTGCATGTATTTGCAAGATTTCAGCAACATTTCATCTACCGGGCAGGATCTATATAACTTTGAAATATTTGCTTGGGATCCTTTCTGACTGCCTTGACGTCCTACTGATCATGGCTGATGCTTCAGCGGGTCCTCAGTGCCCAGTGCTTGATGCTTGGGGGAAGAGCGAGGTGGTTCTCAAGCGCCTGCTCGAAAAAGATTTGGTCATTGTCAGTGAAGGGCGCTTAACCAGGGGCACGGTGACAGCAAACAAAGACTTGCTGATGCCATTGATCGAGTTGGTTGGAACCTGGGATAGAGATTATACACGTACCATGTGCGTTGTAGGCTACCAGTAAAGCGAATGGCAGATTTGCCTGCTCTTATTAAGGACTGCGCCCAAGTGTGGACTTGGTTGCAAACTACCTCCACCGCTTCTACGCCGGATTTCGCCCGATCAACAAGCCGTTTCCATCCAGCCACTAGTTTGCAATATATTGATCATGCAATGATGCTGTGTTGTTGTTCTGCCTCGCTGGCCTTAGTAGCCTAGGCCTTACGATCAAAACACAAGCCTGGATCATACGCCGCTTGATTAGTGTTTTCTCCCGTGCTGCAAAGCGTCCCCATCATCCACGGAACCGGGATTTCCGAATGATGATGCAAGAGGCTGGCCTCAGACCCCGCGGCTGCTCGTCTAGCTAGGGGCTTGAGGTTGCTGGGGATCAGGATTGATTTGGGGTACATGTTCCAGCCATAGGTAGCGGGATAGCCCATAAGACGATAAAAATACAACGCTATGTATAATCTTATATATAAGATAAGCATTTCTGGGCCTAACAAGGTCAGGATGGGTCAGGGTTAATTATAGGCGATACGCAGGGAGAGTTTATATGTACCATTGGGGTGTATAAGATTTGTACAAGCTGCTACATCCTTTGTGTTGGTACTGTAGCTATGGGGATATCTGGGATAGCTGTTGCAAGGCTCTACTGATGATGGTGCTTCCTCTACTTCGGTGTCCAGTGACGGCGAAGGATCCGAAAGCTCAGATAGTTCTGGGCATGATTCTGAAGTGCCAGCTGCTACTGAGCCTAGTCCTACTTACATGGGCACGGCTGGGGACTTTTAATGCATGGGTTCTAGAATGGCATGTAAGATCATCTTTTCGATCTTCGTTGCAAATGGCCCCACTAGAAGTAATGAATCATGAGGAAGTGAATTCTTGGTTCTAACAAATGCCTGTTTCAGTGGGGGGGACTTGGCTTGCTTGACTACCCAAGGAGACTGGTGATGGCGCAGATGCCAAATCTGAGGATGCGGATGAGATCCCTCCTAGGTTGCCTCTGCCTTCAAGGAGTGTCCCATCAGATGGAGGCGAGGAAGGTACCCCGCCGCCCAAACCTTCAAAGCGCCCCATCCCTTCAGAGAGCCCGATGCCCCCCAAGAATCGTGTCAAACCTAGCTGTTCTGCTGCTGCTGGGGGCCTGCTTGAGAGAACTCCCTCGACACATGCAGGTTGCTAGGCAATATTATGCTCTTTGCGCTAGCGGCTTTGGTAACCTATACCAAACCCTTCCTGTGCCATCGCTGCCCAGGTTCTTCGGATGCCTCTTTGACTCCCACGGTTATCACACCACCTCCGCGAAGCAACTCTTTTGCACATGTACACATTGCATGTGTGCGACTGCAGGCAATTCATGCGCTACATGTGGGAATCTGTACGTTTGTGGCTGGGAACTTAGGTGAGCCTGCGTCCCCTATGACTCAGTGCAAGTCAAAAGGGACCCACTACTTTGTGAAGGATAGACGGCATGGATTCACTTGTTTGATTTGTGGCATGTCTGGTGACCTGGATTTCATCAAACGGGTACCATGCAATTCTGCTGCAACCTCGCCACCGCCCGAAAGCAACGCTAAGCCCAGTGCTACTGAGACCAAACTTTGTGGGGAGGAGGCTGCGCGTGCGGCAGCTGCTGCACTTTCCCTTGAAAGTACCAAGCCGCCCCAACAGGATCTAGCCACAGACGAGGCTTTAGCAAAGCACCTCCGGGATTTGGAGTTTGAGCAACACGAGCTGGAGCAGATGCTCATTCTTCAGCAACTGGAGAAGGAAGAAGCGATCTTGGCTGGCCTTGTTAATGAACAGAAGGCCTTGGCAACGGCTGAGAAGTTTGCTCAGGAAGCGGTGGAGAGAAGACAAACCACCCCAGCCCCAAATCCAGCACAAGCCAAAATCGACCCCAAGAACCTGAACTCAACATATGGCCTCCTGATTGATTCATGTGCAATATGCGTTTTTGTTGCTGTCAATGCATGAGCTGCTAGGTGTGGTAGTTGAGAATCCGTTGCTGAATCCAAGGCTATGATGACATGGATACATGCCCCAACCCGTTGATGGCGGCAGCGATGGAAGAGATGGGACCTGTCTGTGCGTCTACCCCTTTGGGTGCAGAGAGGGGGGATGATAAAGCTTTGTCAGCTTCAGCTTCCCTGGATCAGCATGACAAGTCAGCTCCTTTACTACATCGGTCATATGTCACAGGCTAATGTTATGGAAAGTGTCCATGATCAGCCTGCGCTACATATCAGTCGCGCGTGCAAATCCAATTGGCATGTGCGTTGTTACAAAACCTAAGGCGGCTCCTTTGGAAATTGGCCCCGAGGTAACCCATGAGTCTCTTCCTACCGAAGAGAAATCGAAGGAGCCTCTTCGTGCTAAAGAGAAACCGGAGGAGAAGCCGGCCTTGCCTGCAAGTCCCGAAAAGAAGTCAGATGAAAAGCCTGTGGTGATGACGTCCACACCAAGCGCTGTTTTCTGGATGATCCAGCCATACTAGGATGATTTTATATAGTATGTACAATTCCCACGCATGCTGCTTTGCCTGCAGATTCATGTGCTAAGGCTCTCCCTCCGTGCCCAGTGGCTTTGGAAGAAGCGGTAAGTCCCAGCGAACAAACCAAACTTTCGGGAGCAGAGCCAATCAAAAGGGTGAAGGGGAAGAAAAAGCCAGCTGATGGGGATGACAAAGAGGGCCATGGGAAAAAGAATGGGAAGAAGGAGGAGAAAGATAAGGAGAAGGATGAGGAGGAGAATGCTGAGCAGGATGAGGAGGACGATGAGGGCTTAGAGGATGAGCATGATTCCGAGGCTGATAGCTCTGGAGGATCCAAAACCCGTGCTCGCATGGCCAGCAAAGGGAGGGGTCGCGGAGCAGGACGGGGAAGGGGAGGAGGGCGTGGGAGAGGGCGGGGTCGGGCAACCAAATCAGGGCCCCCAACCAGCCCCCGGGCTATTTCCACCAAGCGCAGAATTTCAAAGGCTGAGGAGGACCAGGAGCCTTCAGAAGCTGAGCCTAAGGCTGCTGCAAGCAAACGCATGAGCAGCAAAGGCAAGAAGGATGGGGTGGAGATGAAGCCCAAGGCGAAAGCCAAATCAAATGCAAAAGGCAATGCCAAAGCAAAGGCCATGGCAAAGACGGCAAGCAAATCGAAAGCGCCCAAAGCCAGCAGCACCATGGGCCGCCCGCGTAAGACTGAGGGTAAGAGTCCGGAAGAGCTGGAAGAGATGGCAAAGGCGTCTCGCAAATCATCCGCTTATCACAAAGCCAGAGCGCTGGCGATCAAGAACGGTGCTTCAGTTGATGAGGCCAAGGCGGCAGGAAAGGAAGTTCCTTGACTTGGTGATTTTGAAATCACACACCTGCCTGTTGTGTTACTACCTCTGCGCGAGTATCTTCTACTAGAAGCCCCTGAAATCTCATTGAGGCCTATCACAAGACCGACTAGATCTGATGATGGATATGTACTCTGGATGTGCCTGAGCTTTCTGTATGGGTTGGTGCAGCAACATGCAATGCATGGTTGTTGCAAGCGCCATGGGTCGGGATCTCTAGCAGATCCTACGGGGAATGTTCCATATTATATGCGTCGCTTGGGGAGACCTGGCCGGCTTGGCTAGGCAATCAAGTGCACATGTGTGCCATCACGCAAGTGCCTCTGGAAAATGCTTGGAGAGCTCTTGCCTGCATTTCTGTTCCTGTGCACTACTTGGCATGAAGCCTGAACTTCCTTTCCCAAAACCTGAAACATATGTACATTTTCTGCTCCATGCCAGGATGCCGCAAAGAAAGCAAGCCTTTCCGTGCGATGGTTGGCGAGTTCGCGATCAGGTTCGTGGTGCGCCNNCCCCCCCCCCCCCCCCCCACCTTGCCTTTCGCCTAAACTTCCCTGGTGCAAGCTTTATGCAACATTGATCAACATTGCGTGTGAAATCTTTTGAAGTCTGCACTTGCATCAGAGAGTGACTGCTGCTGCACCTGTATGATCAAAGATTTTGCTAACTCTGAGAGGGCTTACACATGATACTTCCTACAGACGCACTTTTTCGCAACTGTTGTTATAACCTATACCAGCTGGGTTCACAATTTATACTTGCAAAGGGATAACCGTGTAGGTTATAGCAGTGACCCCAGACCTCCAAGTTGGCTTGCAGCTTGCAACATGGTGAGTACTGTAGCAGTTTGTTATGATTCTTGGGGGCTATGTACAAATTATTGGGGGGATTTGGGTACTGCTTCTCAATGTCTTTCCTTGCCAGGCGGCGCAGATTGTCGTAGGGTTCAAGAGCCTTTAGATTTGAAGACCATCGGCCATGGATCAATCGATTGTTATGAATCTTATGCAGCTCGGTGCTCCCAAGGTGGCTCGTAACTGCATTCAGCTTGCCTCCTCAGAAGATGCGTTGTAAGGCGCCATAGCATGTAGAATCCTTCGCTCCAAGGTGTTTATTGCCGTGGTCTGGGCCCTTAAATTCGATCTGATATGGTTGATGCGCGGTATAGGGTTGTACATCATCGATCAACCCCCTAGAGGTCCTGCTCCTACGTTGGATGACGAACCTGGAGTTCAATCTGAATTATCAGATCTTCGATCTCTTTTCTGGAATTGGGAATGTTTCCAAAGTATGGTGCCTGGGTGTGCACTAGTATACAATTAATAAGATTAGCTAGCCTGATGCTTTGCTGTGGGATGTCTGACTCAGCTAGCAAAATTCAAGCTGCGTGCAATCTGAGGAGTGAAAGTGGATTCCAAACAGCTCGCTACGACAAGCTTCTGGGAGAGGAAATGAATTTTGTGACCAGCGCTGGATACGCGCTCCCTACTTGCACCAAGCTGCTATTGTTAATTATTATCAACAATCTATTGATCATTACTTGAATCCAAGATTGGCACTCTGGGTCACGCTCAATCTGGCCCCAGACGGTCTAACCATGGTTGGACCTGATTGCTCATCGTGGGGCCTACCTGCCAGATCATCTTCTGGAAGGTCATATATCAACCCTCTTGGAAGAATGTCCAGCGAATGGGTGGCAGACAATACGAAGATCGTTTCGAGGATCCTACATGGCATTTAAGTAGGCAAGTAGGCAACAGACCAATCCAGGTACATTGCCTCTGACCCCGACCCCAATAAAGACCCTGAAAGCTCAGGTTGGTATTGCTCCTCCTCTTGGCTTTGGCACGACATTCGACATGGATATTGGAACAACCAAGGCAGTCTTTGTTATTCCGTCACCAGCGCTGGGAGTGGTTTGTAAACCAGGTGGTATATGCTACTTGAATGCATATTACATGGTTTAGAATTCAGGAGCCCTTTCATGCATTATGGAATCTTGGATCGAATAGTGCTGGATCAAGCAAACGAGGTCTACCAATCCACGTTCTGGATGATTCTTCATGGATGTGGGTCTCCCAAGCCCACTATATGTTTTTCCCCGATGAAAACCATTGAGCAGCTGAACTTGGGCAAGCTGACAAAGCAAAAGAAACAGGAGCTCACCACGCTGGTGACTGTGCGTGTCTGGACTACATGTAGTGCTTATGGTACAGCCTAAATAATTAATAGCCAACTTAACCCACATGGTTCTCAGGCAAGCATCAGACCAAAGATGGGAAAAAGTGCTTCACCGGCAGAAAGGATGAGCTGAAGCAGTCGGGGTGCCTCGGCTGTGAAATGTGCCAGCTACTGTATTACTGTAGCACAGAGAATTTAAGAAGCTAGGTTTTGTTAACATATTAGTTAACTGAGGATGTATACGGAGAAATTTGCCCGCAACCTCCTGAAGCTATATGAAGACTGGTGCCTATTGCCTCCTGCAGACCGTGGTGACCTTCGTGCTCGTAGATCGGTGAATGCAAGAAAGACCGACAGGGAATTATTTCAGAGCATGAGCCTGGGTGATCTTTGGATCGATGCTGCTGTGCACGAAGTGTTCCTCTACTTATATGGGTGCAAATACTGCGTGACACTTGTCTTCCAATTCTAGATAATTGCGTGGCCACCTGAACCAACAATCCCCAAAACATTACTGGACCTCTCACCCACTCCACTCCCAGGATTCCCGACTCGTGGACACAGGTGATGGCACAGTTCAAGCAGGAAGTGGTTAATCATGTCTCCCGGATGAGCTACAGGGATGGGTTCAAGGGACAAAAGCTATATAGATTCATCCCAAGCCAATCCAGAAACTTTTGTAGCCAAACTTTAGATCGTCTAGGTAGATACATTATATGTATATATATATATATGCATAATGGGAAAATCGTTAACTAATGAATCATGAGTTTCTGGATTGGCTGCTATGGCTGCAATCATGTGGGCCAGGGAATTGTAGAATATTGGAATGATCAAAAGGATTTGAGGGTCATAATGAATTTGTGCTGGGAACTTATAGGTGTATAGCCTATGAACCTTTATTATAGGTCCCCTTGAAATGGTTTTGTGTCAACTTCTAGAGTTTTCTTTCTTGAACTGTAACCCTGTATACTAAATTGCCCAGCCTAGCCCTAAGCCCTGGACACTTGCTTCCTGCTTATAGTGGTTGGCCTTTATTGAGATCCTTTACTTTTTGCCCACCAAAACTTAGTTTGCCTGCTTGTAGACCATGTTTGCGGGTTATATATGTATAACACGTACAACCCTACTACTGCAGGCCTGCTGGATCTCTGTTGCCTCCGATAGATATGTCCACAAAGTGACAGGGATTTAGGTTGTTCGTCTAAGGCACACAACATGCCGCCCCCAGGTCCCGGAGTAGAGGGTTTACAGGGTTTTAGGGTGTGGTCTGGCCCTTCTGGCCAAAATCTAGCCCCGACCTCTCTGTCCCTGGTAGAAAGCAATGGCCAAGGCCCTGGGCTCGGACCACCTCCGGCAGGAGCTCTCTCAGCTCCAGAGAAGCATAGACCCAAAAGAGCAAAAGCTCTAAAATTCGAAGGCTTTCTTTGAGCATAAAAGCCTAGGACAGTGCACTTTTAGAAATTCGGCTACTTTTAGGAAAAGTGGAGGCCGCACTCCGGGCGCAATAATCCGCTACCCGGGCGCAATTTTGCGCAACCGGGCGCAACTTCGAAAAGTGTACCTAATCTCGTGCTGTTCTAGAAATTATCGAGCTGAAGTCCCTAAAAGTATCCCACAAGCCCAGAAGAGGTCTCCCAATTGCAAAGCTTGGAAATTACCTCGGTGTGTACAGTATGAAGGAAAAGATCGTGTACTTACGATTGCAGTTTTGCACACGCAGTTGTTCTTTCAAGCGCGGCTACAATTATGTGAATACCTGTTGACATGCGCCTGTTCAGCCCCTGGCTGCTCACTGGCTGTAGTGCACAGACCCATATATGGTGTCTCGACTTTGGTCTTGTGACACTTTGGCAAGAGGTGTCCCAATGGTGGCTACAGGATTAGAAACATCGGCAAATGGTGAGGAACTTCAAGCAAAGATTGAGGTATCTTGTCTGCTTGGTGACTTACTTTATAAACCCCACAGCTGCTGAACCCCCCTTGCCAAGGCAGCCAGAGCTCGCATAGCTGCTCTTCATGCTTCTTTGCAGAAGCAGCCCAGCCAGTTGCTGCCCGATCCTGTGCCAGGTAGGTATAGGATTCTGAAAGAGCTTCAATTCCCGGGCCCAATAATAATGGAAACCCTTTCGGAATTTCTGGGTGATTGTCCAGCAGTCTCTGTGTACTTCCATATATGGATGGATGTCTGGAAATTGGGTTACGGTACATCGATATTTACAAGCGTAGGGTGTAGGTTTTGGTATAGAGGGTGGTCCCGGGCTTCAGTCCACAAATGTTCAGGGTTTCTTATAAAGGGTCCCCTTTTGCCTCTATATATATAATACAATATCTTTTTATCATAATACTTTCATACTTAAAAAAAGCTAGTGGTTGTAGGACTAAGATCTAGCTAGCTTGTCAGGTCAGCCCACGACTGCTCTGGAGGGAGATGCCTCTGCCATTGCAGGAAAGAAGCTGCGCGGGCTTAAAGGTTTCAGGCCAAGCAACCAGGACGGTCAATACAGACCCTTTGGTCCTGGCACTGCCACCCTCGACCTAGAAAGCCTTCACTCGCCCAACAGGGACTGCACCCCCCACAAGATTAGTCCGAAGAAGCCTGAAAGCTCACCCATGCCAGATGAACGCGCCCCCCCAAGCCTGCGCTATTTGCTGAAAAGTGGTTCATTGCTGAAAAGCGGTTCCTATGAGGCACCCACTGTGCCTTACCGTGATACCACAAAGGCCCCAGAAGCCATGGAGCGCTGTGTTCCTGAGCCGGGCAAAAGGCATAAGCACAAGGGTTGGACGGATTTGGAGCCCACTAAGCGGAGCTTGAAGTTGGAGGAAAGCCCTGGCCGTGCCTCTGCATCTAGTTTGCAAGAGCGAGGCATGATATCAAGCCTAGATTAGGTCGCAGTTTTCATTTACAAATCCTGCTAGTGGGTAAGGTTCATTCTGCTGCTTCTTCTGCCAGCGATGGGAGTCACAAGCGAGCTCGCAGCCCCACCTATTGGAAGCATCATGGCTTAATAATTGGGATCAAGGAGCACTTCACACCCTACAACATGGAAGTTCTTCAGATTGTTTCCAGCCTAGGCTCCGCCGCTATTTTACTCCAAAGGCTTGCGGAAGTCTCAAGTGCAGCAAGGAGTCGCTCCAGTTGTATAAAACGGATGCTGGACGCATCTTGCCTGCATGTGGGGGAGTTGCTAACGGCAGACATGTTGCTTGAAGATTGTACCAGTACTGCATGACTTGTTTTCAGGGGAGAAGTTGCGCGAAATGCTCAAAACCCACGGGTCTTTCGAGAAGATGGAAGTTTTGGCCAAAAAATATCACAAGAAGCAGTTTGGCCAGCAGCTGCAGGGTGGATGGTACACAAAGTACTATCTGGCAACAGTTGCACACTGGACGAAGCTGCCAGCTCAATTCAGATCATTGTTCTGCAGAATATATAGCCCACCTTCCAGTCGTGTAAACGGATCTTAATAGAAAAGCCCAACAAGGCCTATGATTACTGCTGCCTGGCAGTATGCTGCTGCTCACAATCTGTTGCGGGTTAACAAGATCCACAAGGAGGAAGAAGCTCGTTTGGTACTCAACGAGACCTTCCAGATGATCGACGAGACGGGATCCCAGATCACAATGGAGGGCAGCTTTGAGGTTGAGGCCCACTAGTGTGCTATGCAGCTTCTGCAAGAATAAAACTAACTAGAGATCGAGAGAGTAGAGGGAAGGAGGGAAGAGTAGAGGAAAGAGAGAGAGAGAGAGAGAGAAAAGACAAAAAGAGAAAGAGAGAGAGAGAGAGAGAGAGGGAGAGAGAGAGAGATAAAGAGAGAGGGAGAGAGAGCGAGTGTGAGAGAGCTAGAGAGAGAGAGAGAGAG
>CAJNIZ010008124.1:0-15117 GCA_905231905.1 Symbiodinium pilosum
CCGGTCTTTGGGGCCTCGACCCTGTCCTCGGCAGGCGCACCGCCCTCCATGGGAGGATGCTAAAGGGCTCCCCCCAAAGGGGTACCCCCAAATAACTCCCATTTCAAGGGCAGAACTTCCCAAAGCTTAGTAAGCCTTAGTAAGCCTTCGTAGGCCTTAGTAAGCCTTAGTAAGGCTTAGTAAGCCTTAGTAAGCCTTAGTGAGGGCATGCAGGTTTTGCAAGGCAGATTCAGGAGCGAAAATCCGATATCCTGGCCCATGCTCTCAAGGGGGCAGCTTGTAGTGTTGCCAATTCAAGTGATGAATCTGCAGAAGCTTGGCTGCATGCATTGTTTTCTTGTCGATGCCCTCCTTTGCTTCTATTCTGTAAACACACTCGTGGCCAAGTCAGGATCACATGGCCGCTGTGACACTTCCAGATTGAATGGAGGCTTTGCGTGAATGTCTCAGGCAAAGCAAGTCATCTCATCATAGTGGCCTCATGTCTGCTACGTGCACAATGCTGCCAGCTCAGGTTGTGTCGCGATAGCGACAAACGATGTGGATCCAGAGAGGAGGAAGCTTCACCTTTTTATGTCAGACGGAGCTGACCGGCCGACACGTTGGCTACTGGACACGCTAGCGAACAATCTTTTGGAAGGCGATAACAAGAAGAAAAACAAGGGCAAGATGAAACAACACGAGCAAGCAGCTAGGGATTACCATCGTCGAATTTGGCCAGGGGATGAACCAGAACATATCCTGATGAAGACTGTGCGGAAAGATCAGGATTCTAATGAAATTACACTGGTGGCAAGCTCCGTGAGCACCAGGCTGTTGCTAAGCTTTACAGCGTTCAATCTGTCCTACTCGAAGCGCTCCCCAGGCATTCGATTTCGAGCCTATGAAGTGTTGAAATCCTTGCTATGCCAGCTTGCTGCTGCAGGGTGTGAACTACAGTTCCTGGTTTGGGACTCGGAGGGCAACGGCTACTTTGAACCACAGGTGCTTGAGGCGGGAGGATTTTGTCAACCCTGGCGCCAAGAGTTTTTCGATTACTTCCTGGCAATGGCTTGGGCAACAGATTTGCAGTCAGCTGAAGCACCCTGGGTAACATCGCCTCATACCCGTGTGCATGTAGCCGACTTCATAGGATTTTCTTTGGATTTTCCAAAGTACCTGAACCGCAAAGTGAATGCAAACCTGAAATGGGCAAAACAGTGCCTTGAGAGATCAGCGCTGGTGTTGCTGCAGCAACTTGACAGTCACATCGACCGGCACATGCGTGCCATCTCTAAGCCCTTGCATGACCATCCCTTTTCAACCCGACGCAAGAAGAACCAAAGAATGAACAAAGCATCCAAGTGGAACTTGGTTGCAGCCGCGATGACTTTCATCTTTGATGGTGAAGATGCTTGCCAGCATCATGTGCCAATGGTATGTTTGCCTTGGATAGGTCACGGTCACAGTCTGGTCACAAACACTCAGGAACGCTTTATGCGAGAGGCCCTGGACAGAGCCGGTGGCCAATCTATTGGGGTGACAAGTGCTTGCTACAGGGTGTGTGCTGGGGGCTTACTTTCGAAAGTTTCAGTCTCATGCGCCGGACACATAGTAGCACTGGCGCTGGGTGTCTAAGGTCAACGCCCTAGCTCGCGCAAGGGCGGAGATGTGCGGAGTTAAGCACCTGAAGGCCAGGTGTGTTACTCAAACCTCATGGGGACACCCGCAACTTGATGTGTAACCTGTGCTGCCCAGCTTCATGCCCAGGTCCTCTTCGATGGCAGCGATGTGGGGGGCGAGCCCAGTGAGATCTTCATGGTAATGTCTCCTGACACGAACGCAGCCGTCTACGGACCACCACTAGCCAGGGCCCCTGCACTGCATGTGGGTGCGCCTGCCTCTTCTAGGGTTGCAGCTGCCATGCAACATTTTTGTTTGGGTTGACCCTTGCAATGCTGATCATTTGAAACGCCTACATCGCAGACTTGTGCTCAAGACGTCTAAGCCTTGAAGTAGGCTGGGGCGTTGCAATGTCAATGTCAGACTTGAACTACTTCACGCGTTTCACGGAGGATGACCAACCTGTGCCGACACAAACTACAGCTAGTTCTAGTTCGGCATTGTCGTGGAGTCCTTTTGAGGCTAGCTGCTTGCCCCCTTTGCTAGCATGTAAGACAAGGAAATAGCTACTGCCGTCAGGCGGACGATCTGAATGACACCCGCCTCGTTGTGGCGAGCCGTGCTCTTCGCATGGCCTGGCGGGTGTGCCTGCGCAAGATTCCCAAAGAGGTTTTGGAGGCTGCTTAGGGTTCTTTGAATATTTGTCCTTGCCCATGCTTGTGTAGACTTCCTGGCGGTTAATCTGTCAGGCTTCTATGCTGCGAACGGCGCGCAATATGTCTTCGTTTTGCACCGGTGTGTTCACCGCAGAGGTTGCGGTGGCTTTGGTGGCAGCGACCGTAAATGGGTCTGAGATGGTAGACTTCATGGTTAACATCCGCAGCAGACGGTGCCACGACTCATGCCTGCATTGGTCCTAGATTCACAAGCAATTTTGCCTAGCTGTGTGGGTTCACAACATCCTGTCAGGAATTGGACCCCCACGCTCGTCAATGCATTGATGAGCACTGGCGATGGCTGAACTCATGGACTGGACGATATCAACCCAAGCCATGCGTCTTTGACAACATGCTTGATGTCATTCCACGGCAGCCGCCAGCAGACTTGTCCTGGGAAGGCCGAAAGAGATGGTATGATCAAATGCCCCTTCAGGGACAGCAAGTCTGCCACACGCACGGAGGTCTGTGCTCTATCAGGTCCCCTGTTCCGGACCTGGATGTTAGTGGACTGCCATGTCAGGATAACAGCAGATGCAATCCAAAGAGGATGTTCCATCTTGGCAAGTTTGGCAATTGCTACCTGGCATGGTCTCGCTATCACCGGGAGCAAGAGACTCCACTCCTCTTCCTGGAAAACACACCCGAACCCTGCCGGCACTTTCATGACGTTGCCCGTGATTCTTATGGCAAAGGGTTAGCATTATCATTCCCGCTCCACTTGACCATGTGATTTAGCTGCTGGTCACTAGTTAAACACTCAATCAACCCTAAACCTTAACCTTTAGGCCCAAACCCTGAGCACCAATCCTCGGCTAAGGACATCAAGATCAATGTTATCCATGCTGGCCTTGGACCACATTATGGGTGCCTGCAACTGTTCGCAGACCCTGCTGACGTCGGACACTCTGCGGTCAGCAGGCACCGTACTTATGTCATCTTGTACCACATGGGCAAAGTCGACTACACGCACGATGTCTTTGACCTCTACAGGGAGATTAAGAAGGTGATCACATCGCGCGCACACACGCGCCCATCGGATTATCTGGTATCTTCGGATGCTGCCAGGCAGCTGGACTTGGTCACTCGCTGCGCTCGTCTGCGACGCTTTGGCGCCACGACCAAGGGGGCCGAAGGAAGCGCCTGGATATGAATCATCAGGGTTGTAGGCACGGCATCTGGGCCACGGGTTTCAGGCTTCAGTATTCAGACTGTAAATCTTCCTGGAAGAAGGCTAGAGTTTGTGGAGTGTTAGGTAGTGGTTTCTGGGGCTGCGGGGATCTGAGATGTTGGGTTCTATCGTTCAGTGATTTCTGATTTGGGGTCTAGGGCTTAATAAGGTTTAGGGCTTAAGACCGAGGGAATATTATGCGATCCACTTCACCTACTTCGCAACCAGCTCCAATTGGAGATTCCAGGCATTCAACCTCAATTTCAAAAGTTAAGTGTTGTTGTCCCCAACGACATCACCAACACACATGCCCGCGAATGAAGCGCCGCATGAACGCTTCAAACCCTATTCCTGCCAAGCCCCTCTGATGACACATCTGAGGCACTAGAGGTTGCAGACGCCCTCAATGGTCGTGAGCAGTTCCTCGTGCAGCAGCTGGACATTGCTTACTTCCAGAAATATGGGCGCGCAGCTCAGGAGGATGGAGAGCTAGTGTATTACTTAGGAGACCGGTTTGAATGGTCCCGCACGTGGAGTGCTGACAGTGGCCGCATCCCCTGCTACCGGCACTCCTGCGGGAAATACCTGCACCGTGCCAGCATGCAACTCCTGACAGGACAGGAGAAGCTGTGTTCGATGGGGTGGCCTATCACACCCGAGGTAGCCCGTGAAATGGGCTGCGCAGAGCTGCCCTCATTGGACCCACAACGCAGCCATTTTTTGGCTGGAAATTCCATGCACGTTGGCAATATGTCAGTGATACTTCTCATAGCACTCAGCTGCTTCTCTGTTCGCGCGCAGTAGACTTCAAGACACCAGCAACGCATGGCAGTGCCCGAAAAAATGAGGGTCAAACTTATGAAGGCCTAATGTACTGCTGCTTCTGTGCGTGCTCAGTGCGGCTTGTGTGTTTAGCCAGTGGAAAAACCGCTAGAGCCTTTCTCTCAAGCCCTTGCATCCCGCTCCTGGAAGCGACCATGAGCAGGCCGCCCGCTCGCCCAAAGCTACTGGTTGCAAAGCACCTTGCCGTGCTTGCAAAGCACAGTACACCACCGGCACCAGTTTCAAAAGCTGCTGTCACTGTGAGGCCTCCTCCGCTAGCCAAGCTGAACACACCCCCGCCTAAGCTGACCTTGCCAAAGACTGCAGCAACAGTTCTGAAAGCACCCCCGCCTGTGGCCGCTTCCACTAGCGCACTGGCGCTTGTTCCTGCCAGCAGAGGGGAGAACCCGTGTCTCGGACACCGAATTTCACGCAACAGCAACTGTGTTTTGTTTTCTTTTTTTTTTAACCAACCTTATCCAAACTTCATCCAGGCTTGTGTGGCCTGGCGGGTACATCGCCGGAGACGATGCGGCGGGGCCGAAGGGCGGCAAAGCTGCGCCTGGGGCAGGGAGCAAACGTCAACCAAGCAAAGCTGGCGCGCGCCGCCACAACGTCGAAAGGTATTCGTCCTCTTACTCATGTATCGCACTTGTCCCCGTGCCCGGGCAGAGAATTGTTACAGTTTCACTTTAAAATAAGCCAGGCGATAAATGGTTGTGCCATGTTCAGCTGTTTGATTTCTGTTGCATGCGCCAAGAACAATCACGTTATGGACTGGCTGTACCATCTGGCGCCTGCCAACCTCACGAGGGTCGCTCTGAACAGAATGACCCGAGAACAGCTACTCGCATACTTATATGTATGCACCGGTCTGATGCCATCAGATCGACTGCCTTCGTTGCTGGCCTTGAAGTGTCATTGCATGAGGGCTTTAGGTGCAACATACAAAGGCAACCCCGAATTAGCTCCCAGGAAAAAAGGTGCTTCATAGGTAGCGTTTTTGTCCTTGGGTACTGTACACCAAAGGGCACTAAACGGTGACATGCTATTTTTTTGCTTTAAAGACAAGTACAGGTTTGTAAAAACGCAGGGGCACGTGGGCTCTGATAGTTATGATAGCTGAGGCTTGGTAATTGCCAGGGTGTCAGTTGTTGGCTACATGTTCGTGCCTGCTAGAATTGCTTGGCCCAGGTTCAACAAAGAAGAACTGTTGGAGTCGATCAGCAACGAATATGAGGGTTTGGGGCGGCCGCTCCATGCCCAGGTGATCAGCCCTCATGAGGTACTGCAGTTGGTGAGCGGTCACTTCGCCGCAGCTGCCGGAAGTGGCACCCCATCCCCGCTTACGCTTGAGAGCGCTACTCCTCCTGCAGAAGAAGCGGCTGAGTGGTGGGACACTTGCATGTACACCGTGGAGCCTCAGGAAGATGGGTGGCATCTACTTGCTTGGAATGAGTCGGGCGAAACCATAGCAGATCTCTCGCTTCCTGAGGCACAGCAAGGCTTCTACGCGTTGATTATGTTGAATGGTACGCTCCACCTTCATGGTGTGGACGCCGAACCCATTCCATGCAACCAGTACGTGCAGACCCAGGCGGAGAACGCAGCTACGGAGGGACCGGCCTTCGCGCCTCCAGGAGTGGCTCCTCGCTTGCCCGAGGATGAGGCGGGGCGCAATCCAGTTAGTTGCCTGCGCCAAAGACCCGAACACATTAACTGCAAGCAGTTGCTGTTGGATGGCGACTAACTAAGCTACCCGTAATTAATGAGTAATAATTAGAAGCCAACAAGGAGCCCCAATTCTTGAGAAAACTTGAAAGCTGAAAGCCAGCTGGAGCACTGGCCTCTAGCCTAGGAACAAGTCTAAAGTTCACATCCCGACTAGATGCGCATGTGAACCTACACTTTTCCTGTGTGAATTTTGGGACTTTTGCAATGCAGCGCCAACCCTGGACATTCAATTCTTAGTTCAAGGAGTTCGTACCCCCTAACCCACTTTGATGGTCCAATCCTAGAGCTTAACAGTCCTGAAAGCCTCTGCCCCATAGCTTCGACACCGGGTTTTTGGCAACACACAGGTGCCCAAGCAAGGACTCCTAATAAGGACTCCGAAGCCCTACTCCCTGCACCCCTAATCCCTACACCCTAATCCCTAAACCCTAATCCCTAAGCCCTAAGCCCTAAAAAACCTTGACTTGACCCTGATCCCTAGACTTTAGACTCTAAACTTTAGACCCCAAACAGCACGTGTTCGAGATCTGCGCACTTAGGATCCATAGGTGTTGGGGCTCAGGTTTGAAGCTTTCATATGTGAGGTTTAGGGTGTAGAGCTTAGGGTTTAAGATCCCCAGTGACAGCCATCATTGCCATTTGGGCGTGCGCCTGTGGTGCCCAGACCCTGCGCAGGAGTCCCGAAACACTATAGCCCACAATGACCGATGAAGCAATCGGCGTTCCTATTTTTTTTATGGGGAGGTCTGGGCCTGGGATATTTGTCCTATATTTATATATTAAGTGTGTATATATATATAGAGAGAGAGAGAGAGAGAGAGCCAAAAAAAACAAGTGAGAGAGAGAGAGCGCGAGCTGGCGAGAACAGAAACATTCGGCAATTGTCTGTGAGAAGGCTCCCTATCGCCTTGTCCTGCTTGCAGGTCACGGGGTCGTCGACTGCGATTGCCTATGCGTGCGCCATTGGTTGTCGCCGCCGCCGCCGCCGCCACCGCCGCCGCCGCCGCCGCCGCCGTCGTCGTCGTCGTCGTGGTGGTCGTTGTTGTTGTTGTTGTTGTTGTTGTTGAGGTTGAGCGCAATATTAGCCGTGCTGCTCACAAAGCGAATGTCTTCCCCCACTCGGATCGAACTCTTTCCGCTGCGCGTGAGTGAACGTGTGTGCGCGTGTATTGCGCAGTTGCGAGACACTTGCAGCAGGCTTAGCAGGCTTGTAATTTTGAACGGGCTTTCTACGCAACGTCTGCACGGTGCACATGTTGACATTGCCCGAGAGGCAGACCTGTAGCGCGCAATGCGCGGCCCAGCCGGGCAGCTGCCCTGCGGCAGCTCTGCTGTGGCCGGTGCCGAGTGCTGCCGAGTGTTGGGGAGTGGGGGCAGTGCCAAGGGCTGCCGAGCGCTCCCGAGTGCTCCCGAGTGCTCCCGAGTGCTCCCGAGTGTTCCCGAGTGCTCCCGAGCGCTCGGGAGCGCTCGGGAGCGCTCGGGAGCACTCGGGAGCACTCGGGAGCACTCGGGAGCACTCGGGAGGACTCGGGAGCGCTCGGCAGCCCTTGGCACTGCCCCCACTCCCCCAGCACTCGGCAGCACTCGGCACCATTCGGCCAGCGACCTGCAGATGTAGTGACGTGGTTGACTGTCACCTGAAGACGCATGTGTGCAGAGGTCATATGAAAAAGGCGTGTGGGAGGACTGGGTTCTAGTTTCTACCGAAGGCGGCGTTCCAGTCCGCCGTTTCACGGCCGTGTCGAGCAAGGCTTGAAAAAATCTATGTGTCTACCCGGATTTTTTATCATGTTTCGTCACATACGGCAGCACTAACGGGCCCAGACCTCGCAGGGATTTTCCAAGTTTTTTTTTTTGGTGTGTGTGTGTGTGTTTTTTTTTTGGGGCTGGGCTTGGTAAACTCCCTCTACAGAGGGTTGAGGCGTTGATTTTCTCCCCGAATTTAGACTCAGGTGCCGGGGTTGATGTATGAGAGAATGCCAGCATACGCCATGGACAGACAAGGGTTTTAGGTCCGCTTGAATCTTCTTGCGTGCAACACTCCGCCAGGAAGACTTCTCGGATTTCGATGAGGTGGAGAAGCCACGCATCGAAGAAGGCGTGCTCATCTACCAGGGCTATTGCATCGACCTGCCGACCACCGTGGTCTGGACGGTTCTGCAGGACCCAGCGTCCGGGGAGTGGTACGTGGATGCTGCAGACCCGGCCCAGCGAGGAGAGACTTGCCGACCAAAGTGGGTGGCAGCTCTCCTGAAGCTGAAGCGGGCGCGCAAGTATCCTTGCTGCATTTGTGTGGTCTGGCACCGGGGTTAGAAAGAGAAGACAAACAAGTCTCATGTCCTGACCCCGCAACCTGTAACCAAGGCACGATGAGGAGGTCCGATCCGAGGCTGGTGGCGGCAACGCTGTGCCGGCCAAGGCAGCGGCCGTGGAGGTCCCCGAGTCTTCACCTGACCCGCCCGGCAATGGCGATCATGAAGCCTCTGCAGAAGAGGTTGTTCCCAAAACTCCACCAAAGGTTGCTCCTAAGGGGCCTCCGCCGGTAGCGAAAGAGCCCCTTGTGAAGCCTGCTGCTGCGCCTGCCAAAGCAGAGGCAGCGGGAAATGGCAAGGCCTGCGTGAAGGCCCCCGCAAAAGCGGGCGCGCTGGGGAAGGCAGCTTCCAAGGCGTCGCTTCCTCCGTAGATCCTTGCTGTTGGCTTGTATATCCTGTTGGCTTGAGCATCGAGAGCTGTAGATTTGGAAGCTTGGCAGCAGTCGAGCATGTGAGAAGTAGATTTGTTAGATTTGCAGGCTTGGCTGCAGTCAGGCCTTGACCGTTCCTTTGCTCAGGCCTCTTCATTTTTGTTGTTGCGCGTCGTGTAAGCAGCTTTTTTTACAGTGCTAAAAAAATGTAGGCCTAGACCCCCGAAGCCATTCCGTAGGTTGCACAGGCACGCAACAACACGTCTCAAGACAGCCTCTGGCAGTCTAGATCCAAACAGGATCGTCTCACGCTGACAGTTGCGAGCGTATCGCAAACAAGGGCCCGTGAGCAGCACTGCACGGATTGTTCATCTGACAGACTTTCAAGCCTTAGTCCACCCGGTTTCCTCTAAAGCCGACCCTGTGCGTCTGAGGCCCTAGACCCGTTCGCGCTCAGCTACGACTCGCCGGACGCCAGGCTGTTCAGGAGCTTCTGCGTGCACGCATGCTTCTGTGAGCAGAGTCAGTTTTCTTCGCCTTTTCGTAGTGTTCCATCCAGTGTATAGGTTTCTTGGACTTTGGATCACAGAACGCAGTTGTAGGAAGCAGCTTTGTAGGAATTCAGGAAAGGGTGGTAGCGCAGGGTCTAGGTGGGTCTACATTTTTGTCCGAGGAGTAAATAAACGAAGCGCAAAGCCCTAAACTACCCTGAACCCTATAGACCCGAAACCCCAACCTTGGATCCTAAACCCTGAAGCTTATAAGCCCAAAAGCTTCGACTCTACTCTAAACCCTACACCAAGCCCCCACCTTAAACCTCAAGCCCCAAATGGTCTGAATGAGTCACGAACAGACGATCCTTGGTTTGGTCAGGGCAGGGCAGCTAATTGGTGGAAGTCTAGCTACGCAGGATTCTAGGTATGTCGTATGTCCGATATGGATTTAGGGTTTCAGGGATGTGGGTTCGATGTAGGGCTCTAAGGATTTAGGGCTGGATAGGGATTTAGCGCTCCAGGGATGCGGGTTCGATAGGGACTGAGCGTTCCAGCAGAGATGCCAGGCCGCTAGGAGTCTAGGGTTCTACAGACTATAGGGGCTCTGTTGTTCTATGGATTCGGTTTGATAGGGATTTGAAGTTGACGTCTGCCAAGGGGTGTCGCAGCAATGCATTCTTTCGGCAGCAGTCCTAGTCTAGTGCTTAAACATCTAAACATCAAAGCAAGATGGGCTGGAGTGTTCTTGAGTCCAGTGGTTTGGGGTTGTAAGGATTTAGGGTCTTGGGGCTACTACGAGAAATAGCAGCAGCACATCCCTATTGCGGAGCAGGAAGAGACCGGGTACGCCCAATCACACTCACAGACATGTACCCTAAACCCTAAACCCTAAATCCCAAACCCCAAACCCTAAACCCTAAACCCTAAACCCTAAACCCTAAACCCTAAACCCTAGACCCTAGACCCTAAACCCTAAGCATTCACCTTCCTATTTTGCCCCGAATGCTCCACAGGAACTACAACGCGAAGGTCAGCAACGTCGTGTATGCCTGCTGCCTGCAAGCCAGTTACGCCTGATCAGCTACGTAAATTTGCTGTGAGGATCAGTTTTTCCCGTAGCTCATGCCCACAAGAAATTTAGGCATGACCCGCTGAAACAAAATCAGGTGTTGATCAAAGCGCTCAATCATATTCTCCACATCGTTTCTGGACAGCGTTTGGAGGATTTCATGGTTGCCGAGCCGTTGCTTCGCAGAGGCAGCGCCAGTGTACGGGACGTTACACTTCCGGAATTGGATCAGCGGCCAATGCTGACCTTTGTGCCTAGGATGATTTGTAGACAGTCAGCAGCTGCGTGGTTTGTTACCTTGCGTGTTGTCAACCCAGGTGGCCGATGAGGAAGCGGTGGGGTTCAGGACTCTCAACCTTCTTCTAGCACTGGGATTAAGGGGCCTACCGCTGCCTGAGTGCTGTCACCAAAAATGGGGGGATTATGGCAGGGCCTTGCAGGCTTCGGGGCTTGCAGGAGCCAACTTGAAGCTTACCTGCATCTGCAACACAGGCTCCGGCCCGTATGTGTCAGGGCGCAACCAATTCAACAGCCGCCGAGCAGCAGACCTCATGTCGTTGCAGAAGGACGATGCCTTCTACGAGCAGTTGTCGCGGGATGTCTGCTCAGACAGACACCTCGAGGAAGGTTCCTTGGAGTTGACAGCAGACGACCTTGTGCAAGCTCCTGGTATCAAGACACGTCTCCTGAAGGCGCTTTCTAGGAGGGATGTTCCGTGTGGAGTTTTGCAAGGCATGTCTAAATTACGGGTGGCAGTTCTGGGCACTGACGCACTGCAGCTCTTGCCCCTTTTTCCCAAAATACGGAGGTGAAGAGCAAGAGTTGGTTCGGGTGCCTGGAGAGCTTCAAGGTCCTGGACGAAAACTGGTCAATCTTGCAGGCGGTCTCGGACTTTGCTTCTGAGGTCTTGTTTGGAGCTGAGGCGGTGGAAGTAGATCGGGGATCGTGTGATGCGCGTGCTTGAGACTTGAAACTTGAAGCATCCTTGCGCGGACAGGACAACGAGGAAATGGTCTCAGACGAGGAGGCTGCAGACGGTGAAGAGCAGAAGGCCCCAGACGTAGATGAGGATCCACAGACGCGGGCAGCGTTCCAGGCACTGCGGGAACAGTATCCCAACACAGCCGTGTTTGTGTCTGAGTTGCTGGCTGATCGTGTGCTCCAGAAGAGGCTCAGGATCTTGTTGCATGGCCTGGACCCATTGCACGCAGAGTACATATACGACCTCGAGTCCCACAAGGACGGTCAGGCATCGACCCTTTACTGGCATGGGGACCGTGCAGCCGGCTCCTGGTACACGCGAGGCGTGTGCCAGACGCTACTGTTGTTGCAGGAGTCCGACTTTCAGGAGCACTTGGAGCTTCAGCCTCCACCCTTGCGTGCAGAAGATGCTGTGGACCTCGAAGATGGTCGCGTGAAGTCGGACAAGGTTCTCCTGGACCAACTGTACGCATTCATAATCGAACTAGCGAGCAACAGATCGTGGTCACAGTCGTTTTGGTCGACCACGCTGCCATATGCCTTCGCGGGCTTCTTTGCTACACGCCATGAAGCCAGACAGATCACTCAGCGGAAGCTGAGGCGTATGACACAGGCAGTGTTGCGACTTGAGGATTTGTGCTCATCGGGGCCGGCCGGCCAGAAGAAGCAGCTGGGCAACATTATTGACATTGATTTGTTTATCAAGAATCTTTTGCAGATTAAATGAGGGCCCCCCAAAACATTCCCAGCTTCAGCCAGGCAGTTGGTGAGCCTGCACAAGGACTTGGGCACGATCACATGGCAGATCACGCGAGAGATCATGATTGTCGGTACTGCTAGCAACTGGGATCCTGGAAATGCGCAAATCCGGGAACTGTGCCACAAACTATTTGGTGGACCAGGTTCCACCAAAGATGCTTTGGAGGCAGCCTTCAATTACTTGAAGGATTCCTTGGCCATACAGAAGAGCAAGATCTTCACCGTCTACACGCGTTTCTTTTACCTGCTTGCGAACTACCAGTGCAACAACGTTGGCGTGAACATGGTCCGACCCTCTGGGGAGGATTTTGCAGAGTTACTCACAAATGGGTTCCGAGACGAAAGCGTGCTAGGCTTGCACCCCTTCAACTACAAAGAGACGGTTCTTGGAGAGGTCTTTCCACGCCCGGATAAGATCCTGGGCCAATGGAGAAAAGCCGGCTTCCATTCGAATAGAGTCTCAGCAGCGGCCTATGCGTTTGTCATGCGTGACGTTGGCTCAGATTTCGCTCACGTTGGTGAAGCTTGGTCAGGCAGGGCTGTTTGCGACGCATACCCTTGTCTTCCATGATAGCTGCTAGTAAGCAATAGATGTCTGAGGGCGCAACGGGGAAACGCTCAACCTTTTTTAGCGGCGAGCTCTCGCGCGCAAATCCCAAACCCTAGACCTTAAACTTGCCCTAAGCCCTATAAGCCCTAAGCCCTAGCCCCTACACCCGGAGTAGGATAGTGTGTGATGGTATGCGCAGGTTGCATTTTTCGACGCGGGGACTACTACTGGAATGAATCCACGAATGTGTATTACATGTCCATGGGTTTCATGCGTTGGGGGGCTTTGGCCATTCGTTGCAAACGCACGACGATTGCAGGATGGAAGGCCATGGGTTTGCACACACTCCGGCGGATTGAGTTAGGATTTTCATTCAGGGCTGTATTCCCCCCCTGAAAGCCACTGGTAGGGACAGTGTAAGGTTTAGCTGCAGTCCAGCAGTCCACCCCCAGACCTCCAGGCATCAGCCGTAACTAGCCCTAAACCGACAGGTAGCAGAGAGCTCATTGTAGGCAAGCCAGCCCTGAGAGGATATCTTGGAGCTGGACCCGAGGTCAGTGGCAACCGCGGTGTGGATTTTCAACGATGGTTTGGGGGAAGATTGCGTATGGAAGCATGTGCCGACAAAACTGCTCCCACCGGCATGCGGCCATCCTTGTCTCAGCTCGCTTCCCGTGGTGATTGCAGTTGATGGCGAGCCTGAGGATGTGCTGAAGTACGCGTTGCGGGCTGGCACCTTCTTCACGGTGAGCCAGGTAGAGAACATGATGGCATCCAGAAAGGTGAAGCGGCCCGAGCAAGGCTCCGGCAAGCATGGCAGAGTCATCAAGCTGGACCTGTGCACATGTCTTATCGAGGAGCTTTTCAAGGACGCAGATGACAATAGCAAGCAATTCATGATTGCATCCATGCTCACCAGGAAGTCACTCAAACTTGAAGAGGCCCCAGAGCTTCTTTTGAAGCTGGTCTCGTCGCTCGACACATCCGAAGCGCAGCAATTCAAGAAAGTAAAGATGAGCGCGTCTACTGAGTTGCAGGTGAAAATCATGAAGAAGAAGCGTGCCCAGCGTAGGCACGACGAGAGCGATGGAGAGGCTGAGGTGGATGGTTCCCGCAAACGCAAGGAACCCGCATCTGGAAGTAGGGCTCCGCCTGCTCCAGATCCAGTGCCCAAGGCTGCTCGTGTGGGCAGTGCGCTGTGCCGAAGAGACCCAAGCAACTTGACCCCTACGGAGCTCAAGCAGAAGCGGATGAAGGCTCCACAGGAAATGCTTCGTTTCCTTCCTTTGGTGAGCCATTTGTACTTCAAGTGGCAACCACAGAATCGAAAAGCAGGAGTGGAATTCCCTGCTGAGCGTGACTTTGTTTGCATGTTCGGTTAGACTTGCAGGGCCCCACCCTTCCCGCAATGCTGGCTTGTTTTCCTTTAGCTCCTTGTGCACAGGTGTCAAAGGCTACCAGCGCACGAAACAATGCGCCTTCGATCCTGAGAACCTCGACAGCAAGGTCAATGCAGTCCACATTGTCATGCTGTTTGCCGAGCTGCTCTATCACAAATGCTACACAGATGATGCGGACTACAACGACCAGTACAAAGCGTGCCTTTTCTGGAAATGACTGCCGCATCTGTTATGACTAATTTTGCTGGACCGCAAGCCCCTATTTTTTTCCACAAGCCCTGATAGTTTCCATAAGCCCTGATAGTTTCCATAAGCCCCACTTCCCAACAGTCACCCGTCGAACTACTTGAGGGTTTAGCCGGGGTCGGGTAGCAAGTGCACGGTTTCCTGTTTGTTAGTGTGTGCTCCACAAGGAAAAGCGAACTATGGTTTAGAGATGTAGGGTTTGGGACACTGTTGGTTTTGGGACACCGGGACTCCATAGAATCCAAGGCCCAGTGTTGAGGATTTGAGGATCGCTATCCAAGCAATGGATGAGCGCCTTGCCCAGGAAGCTGCTTGATCGTCAGCTGCAAAGCAGCTGCGCGTGCAACGGTTTTGGCAGCATCAGCCAACATCACTCACAACTAAGGATCAACCCCTTGCATGTTCTGTACTCATTCTTGCCCAGTTTTTATGTATTACACTCTGAACCGGATTTTCTGTAGTTCTCCCACCCGTTTCCAGCATGTAGGGAAGATGCTTGCCCGTCGTGTCACAAAAATGCGCTGGAGCTAGATTCCAGCTTGACAGAGCCCGGACTGTCAATGACATGAGGAGCCACAAACAAGAAGGCGCGTGTTTGCTGCTCAGCTTTCTTCAAGCCCTTGCAATCATCAGTAACCTGAAGAAAACTCTATTTGGGGGTACCCCTTTGGGGGGACCCCCTCAGAACCCTCCCACTCCACGTCTGCGCAGAAGGAAGAGGCGCGCGCTCAGGTCCAAGCAGTGCAAAATGACAGCAGCGTCCGTGGCGCTATACCCGCAGCAGGTACAGTCGTTGCAGCCAGCAGTGATGAACCAGCAGCGAAACTTCCAAAACTTGGCCCCCAAAAATGTCATGTGACGCTGCAGAGAGAACGGCTGCGACGTGAGGC
>CAJNIZ010008125.1:6932-38014 GCA_905231905.1 Symbiodinium pilosum
CTCCAGGGGCCTCCAGGGTCCTCCATGGGGCCCCCAACTGACATGTGACTACAAAAAGGGGCCCATAGGGACAGCTCATGGCTATATGGGGTGTCTTGATTATTGTTCAGAGGGGATCCGAACTGACTTGGAGGGTTGGATTGACTGAGTGATTTTTTAGACCTCCTGGAAACCGCAATGATAACCAGAAGCACGAGTAACCCCAGGTCCCCATTATTAGCATGCTTCCTCAGTCCCCTCTACCCTCCAAATTAACCAGAAACCCTGTAGGTAACCTGTAGTTAGCTTGAACCCAAAGTGAACCTAAACCCTAAAGCCTAAACCCTCAAGCCCAGATAAATACAAATTGTATAGGTCAAAAGTTAAAACGGAAATTCGCTCAAAACCCGCTCAAAACCCGATCAAAACTCCAGACCCGAACCCTATATAACTTGTATAAACCCTAAGCCCTTCAAGGTTGACCTCGCTGGGTTTGCGGCGCTGTGAAGACATGGCACCAGCGCCTACAGGCCTTTGCCGGCTTGTGAGAGAGATTTTGCTGTTAAGGGTTTAGGATTAGGGGTTTAGGGTTTATGGTTTAGGTTTCGGGGGGGGTGTAACAGGGGTTTTAGGGAACTTCTGCATGGAGGGATCATTTCAAGGCTTCACTCTTTGTGGTTTTCATCATGTGGGATTTCGGACTTGGCGGCCTGTAGGGAGTATTTCGGGCTTCGTAGGATTGTTACAGGAAAGCTCTAGGAATGTGTTTGGGATTTGCCAACATACTGGTTTAAGGTTTCTTATTAGATTGCAAAGTGGGACGACTGAATGTGACTTCCTGAAGCCCTCCAGCCAGAATGGGGGGCCACGACACCAGAATACTTGAATCGTTCAAGTCGCAGCTCCAGAATCAAAACCTTGAATTCTGAGCCCCGAACTTGAGCCTACACCCCATTACAATGATGACTGCAACAGTCGTATGATGGAGGTGAGAAGGATTGTAGCTGGCACAAGAACGTAAGCGTTCAAACTGAAAGTTACGAAACGGCAGCCTCCGTGTTTTGGACGCGGATTTAAACCGGATCATTGTTGGATATAGTCAGTAGTTTTGTTTACATTACATCAAAACACACCAGTGAAGACCCTTTTCATTATGTATTAGCCCAAGCGGAGCTTGTATTTAGACGCCCTAAAACCTTAAACCCTCAATCCAACAAGGAATCAGATAAGGGAGAGCATTTGCCCGATGGCTTCCCTTGAAAACAGGATATTGTAGAAGCCTAAAGGAGGGTTTATATAGGGTTTTACAGAGTTTCTGTTTTTATGGGTTTATAGGGCGTTCTTTGGCGGTTAGAATAATGTGGAATCATAAGGAACCTGGAAACCTGGTTTTTGTATGCGGGTGTCTCGACTATGTAACGCAGGGACGTTTGGGCAACTACTGATATCATCGTGGTAGGCATGCACACCCTAAACCCTAAACCCTCAAACCTATAGACCTCGGAAGGATGTTGGTAATGGTTCTGTCTTCTATAACATCCACTAATCCCTATGCCAAGAGCCATAAAGCCCTAAAACATCAAACACTTGCAGGAAGAGTTGTTTTCCATCCAACTCTTACAGAATCCCTCTTATCAGCATTCCAACGGTGCTGAACTCTGCATAAAGCAGGGCATAGTTCTCATCTGAGCTGTAGCCCATCCCCCTTGATGAGCCCTGTAATGCTTCCCCACAATATCCCCCTATATAACCTCCTTTATCCTTGTTGACCTTAATGCCTCGCGAAGTCTACCCAGGCCCCACTCAATGTGGTCCCTTCAAGGGGGTTATATGGTATTGCTATATATATACATATGCGAAGACTGAATTTGCAGCTAAGAATTTGGAGGTATCCTTAGGGCGCAGGGTTTCACAGCCTTAGCATTTAGGGTGCCGTTCGAGCCAGCCGCAGGCTCACGTTTGGTTAGCTAGGCATGAAGGAACGGAGCGTTTTTGTGGTCCCTATATAGCCCCATTGTAGTAGTTTCCATCTTCTTTTCCATTCCGGCTAAACTCTACACCCGAAACCCCATAGTTAACCAAAAAGCCAGTTTAGACTTTCGGGGGGTGGATCGTAGCCTACCTAAACCCCCTAAACCCTAAACCTTAAACCCTAAACCCTAAACCCTAAACCCTAAACCTTAAACCCTAAACCCTAAACCCTAAACCTTAAACCCTAAACCCTGAACCCTGAACCTACGGATCGTAGCTGAGTTTGCATGGGCCGCGGCTTTAGACCCTCGAGATTTGTAGTAGTTATCGCGGCACCTGAAGTCTGGGGGGGTTCCCAAGGGTTTAGGGTACCTTTAAAGGGGTTATAGGGGATTTCCCAAAGGTCTAGGGTACCTTACAAGGGTAATTATAGGGGATATGTGGAGTAAAGCAGACGGTTTAGGGTTGAGGGCTTTAGGGTTTCCCGAAATTGGGGGTACCTTGTTGGGGCCCCCATCATACGGATTAGAGTATTTGGGGGTCTAGATTAAGGTGCCCCTATTGAGGGAAACTACCATGTTGGTAAGAATCTAGCAGTATGACCACAACACTATAATCCTCGGAGACCCATCTGTCATGAAGATGATGACTTCACTAGTTTCGTAGGAGGCTGCAAGAGCAGTACCGTCCCGGCGAACTCATGTGCATCAAGCAAGTTACCTTAAACCCTAAACTCCGAAACCTAAACCCCACGAATCCTGGGTCTGCGTAGGATCGGTCCAACTCTTGGGCAGGCCTTGTTGGCTTGAATCCGGCCTGGAAGCCCAACAGGCGGCGGATATGTACCATGAAAGTAGAGGACATAACCCTAAATAAAACGGCGCGTATCCGCAGGGTCCAGCTTGACCCAAAGCGCTTAAACCCCAAACCCAAACTAAAAAGCCCTTAAACCCCTACCCTACCCTCCACAACCCTAAAACCGTAAAGGCTAAACCCTACATTCCATACACCCTAAACCCTCAAACCGAAAGCACTAAATTTCAAAAGCCCAAGGGCAGTCTCCGCTGGGCTATGCTCTGCAAAGTTTGGACGCCTTGGAAGACTTGGACCTCGGAGACCTGGGGGTGTCGGACTCTGCAAGGGTTTAGGGTTTAGGTCTTAGGGTTGCAGACTCTGCAAGGCTTTAGTGTGGGTTCTAGGGTTCTATAGGGATTATAGGTGCCTTTGAAGGGGTTCATAGGTGTACACAAGGCTTTATAAGTCCCGAACGGGGTGTAGAGGGATATATAGGGATGTTTAGGGTAATTCGGGGATATGTAGCCTTTAGAGCTTAGGGCTTGGATGTGGTGCCATTGGTGTTCAGGGGCTCAGGCTGCATAATTGAGGGGTGTGGGAATCCCAAGCCCTTCTCCCCAAATCCTTTTTGCGGATTGGGCTCAAGATTTAGGGTTGAGGTGCGTGGGCTTTAGGGTCTCGCGTTTGGAGCTTTGAAGGGGGCGCGCTAGTCCGAGGGTGATGGACACATGCCGTGCTTGCTTTGGTGGTGTGGAGAAGAAGGAGCATTGGGACGCCCCTACGAGCACGACGCAAGACAATGATGCGTTTAAGGAGGTACAGTAACCCAGACCCATGATTAGTAAACCCCCTCCCCTTAATAGGGATTATAATAGGGATCCTAATATTTAGGTCCTTCAAAGGAGGGGGGTTATTAATCATGGGTCTACATTACCAGATGTGGTGTTCCTTGGGAGCTGCCACAGGCGTTGTCTGAATAGGCCCAGTGCACCGTGTGGAAATAGCAAGGAATCTCCTTCGCTCCTCGTATGTGACAGCCCTGACGACAGTGGGTGGGGTATTCTGGAGATTGTGTGGGGTTTAGGGATTTAGGGGTTTAGGGTTTAAGGGTTTAAGGGTTTAGGGTTTAGGGGTTTAGGGGTTCAGGGTTGTCGAGTTTGGGGTCTAGGGTTTAACGCTTAGGATTTAAGACTTTAGGTTTTGCTGTCTAAGGGTTTCAGCTTTATATACATCTTAAAGCTTCATGGTTCGGTAGGGTCCAGTAGGGCTTCAGGATTTTAGTAATTTACTATAGTAGTTTCCATTTTATTTTCCATTATCTCAATATTCGCCCTGTTTACTGTTGTAGTTTCCGTTCTATTCTCCATCATCCCAATATTCTGGATGGCTACTGCGGGCACCTGGTTTTGGCTTGTGAATGCTGTGTTCGAGGCCTAGGATGTTCTAAGAGCCCGGGCAGCAGGCGTGTTACCATATTATATGCAATGAGGAGAGGGACTCCCCACAATCCAGACTTGTAAGAAGAGACAATACTTGGAGGGTCGGCGGGGGCCTTAGAAAGCATATTATAACCCTACAAACAGCATACTTCCATTTTCTTTCCCGTTTGATTTTCCATTTAAACAAAAACCCAAGGCACCTTTGGCACCCAAATCCTAAACCCTAAACTCCAAAACCGTGTGCTGTAGGGGTCGGAAATCCCTTAACCCAAATCCTCGTTAATCATCCCTAAATAACTCCTACAAAGCACTGGTCTGTATTTCATGTCCATTGTCTTTTCCAATTGATTCTCTATTATAGTGGTTTCCACTTTCTTGCTATTCCCTGAACCTTAAACCCTATACTAAGGCCTCCGCGGCTAGCGCCAAGCGAGCTGTAGCTTGTTTCCCTCAACCCCAAATCCTTGCAGAAGGGTTTGCCATGTGGTCTGCGTGTTTGCATATAGTGATTTTCAAGCTTTGATAGGGCTTTCATGTACTCATGGTATGTATTTTCTTGTGCTTATGGTGAACTTACGCAGTCTACGTGACAAATCGCAGGGTTATGTCTACAGAAAAATTTGAAGAATCCAATCCGTCTCGTAGTAGTGTTGAAATAATGTATCTGCATAATCTTTCTACAGGTAGCTGTGTTCAGAAACATACTTGTGTATAAGCACCCTTTAGTTGATAAACATCACTGTGTTCATTGCTTGGGGGAGGAGGCGGGAGAGGGCGGAGGGGGAGAAAGGGGGAAGGGAGGTGGGCGGCAATGTGCTATGCCAAGTGTCCCCCCTCCCCCCTCCCCTAATGTAATATGAGCTGTATGACGTCTTGGTACATTTCAGCCTGCTCAAAAGGGAGGAAAGATTTCTTTTGGCTTTCTATGGGATCAAAAGAAACACCTGCAAAGAACTGGAGCTTCTGATTCTCACCGTGACAGGGGGATCCCTCTTGTAGTTTTGTATGGTCCCCCGCTCCCTAAAAACGAATCCTAAGCCAGTGATTTAGGAGGAAGTAGATTGTAGCTCACTACAGGAGGGATCCATCTTGTAGTTTTGTATGGTCCCTTCCCCGCTTCCTAATAAGGAATCCTAGGCCGGGGAATTAGGTAAGAAGTAGATTGTGGCCACATGCTCCATCTCCACCCTCACATGTGCAGCCGGGGACATTTTTTTTTTGAGGTGGTGTATGAGTGTACCTCCATGAATTTCCTGACTTTCACAGCTTGCCTAAGCGAACTTTGGAACACCCAAAGAGTTTCGAACATGCCTCCTAGACGACGCGCTGCTCCACCTTCGAGGCTAGATGAAGACATAGCTGCCATCTTGGATGTGTTAGCTCGGCTGCTTGTACTCAGAGCCGTTTGGCATTGGGGATAGCGCGTCCCCGCCACCCAGCGGGACTGGCCTTGCAAGCTCCACGTGGCCAGGGAGTTGATCTGTGCGGGCGCTACGCGCCAAAAGGTTTTGGAGGGGATCGGACAGAACTTCGTGTGCCTCAGCACATGTGCCACAAAAGCTGCCTTCTCGGCAGTGGTTGCTGCTGCCATTTCGCAGGCATTCTCCAATATCTACCTCCTGAGCATTCTTGGCTCCTGCGCTACTGCTCGGCTCATGCTCCGCTCGGGGGCATGCACTGCTGGCCATAGTTTATGTCAGCTGTCAGACGTTGCGCCTTGCACAGCAAGTGTAGGGGTGCCGCCCGCGTGCGCTTGTGGATGGCTCGACAATCTCCGGCCGTGAGCGAACATCTACGAGACCCCGGCAGGTGTGGGTGCGCCTTCAACAGATGTTTGCTTCTTCTCCGTGCAACGTGCGGCTGAAGCGGGGACAGGCTGGCGCAAAGCAACACATCTTGCAGACCATCGGAAAATCGGGGCGGTTTTGGACCTTCTACCGTAAGGCGGCGAGCAGAATCTTAGGCTTGCGATCTCTAACGCCTACGTGCCCCGTAAAAAAGTAGACACCCAGCAGCCTGCCGCTCTCAACTGTGCAAGGCAGCACACCAGTGCCCGAGGTTTCGAAGCTATTTGCAACATTCCTTTTCCCAGCAGCAAAGGCACGCTATGCATTTAGGTAGTTGAGCTCCTGGTTGCCGGTCCCACGTCCCTTGTGCTACAGCAGCTGTACCCACTACGCTTGGACGTCGCAAGAAATTGTGTGGCCATTGTGCGCTTGGCCCAACAGCTGCTGGCCGCTGCAAGGCATGCACGCTTGTGGTATCATCCATGAAGACCTCTAGGCCCGCGTTGCCTGTGAGTTGTCATCATCTTCGAGTTCGGGCTTCTACTACTTATTATCCCTATATAACCCCTGTATATCCCATATTAAAGTAATGATAAACACAGCAGCAATAGTCAATGCTGCAGGTGGACAAAGCGCTAGTGACTGCCAGCGGAACGTTGAATTTTGTGACTTCGGTGTCGGGACAAGTGCATCACTCTGCCAAGGACTCAGTAAATTGTACAGCATGCACGTACTGACCCACATGACATGAGTGCTAGTGGCCAATCAGGGTTACTCAAACAAAAGGTTCTGCAGATCATACTTAGAAACATGTGGACTTCAGGCGATTCCTGGCATCGGAAGTGCTGAGTGGTGAGCCATATCGTGGCCGTCCCGTGGGTTCCTTGGCGGGCGGGATCATCCTGTATGACTTTTGGCGATGCAAGGGTCACCAACTGCTTGTGCCACTGCTTTGAGCCTGGCATGGATCTAGTAACCTGCCTCCCGCGGGCTGTGGCCGTCGAAATGTAGGGGGAAGATGCATACCAGTACATATGTACACATCCTATATATATATATACATATTCTTTCACGTGTTCTACCTGTATCCGTTGCTTCTTCAGGCGTTACTTTGTTATTGTATGCTTAAGAACCTAGACCCCCAGAAAATGCAAGGGTGGGGGAACACTCGCACGATATCGCGCGCCCTTAAATTGACAGCATACTACTTGGTAAGGAATTTCTACAAGTCCATTGAGAACGGACTAGGGACTGCAGCAGGCAAACTTGCAAGGTGTGCTAACGGCGTTACATGTCTGTAGGTGTGTATATATATACATAAGGCTGTATGTTTCAGTCATAAGAGGGCTAGGCTGACTATATCAGGAAAGGAAAGGGATTTTAACAGGAAATTCGCCGTCAACCCTATGCATCCAAAATACCTGCGCAGCCAGACTGACAAACTCAGGTCATTTCTTGAATTTGGCCTCAAGAAGTTATGGCTTGAACCTTTTCTAAGAATAAAACCAAGTGCTTTTGAATAGATTGTAGATATAGAGTGAAGAGCTTGTTCAAGATTTAATTTTATTTTTAGCACTCAGAATTTATCATCAAAATCACTCCAGGAGTTCAGAAAGTTCTCAGTAAGTTGTCACGCTATGGATCCTATTTTCGGGAAATTCTATTAGAAAACTATTACAATAGAGTAAATACGTTCCAAGGACTGCATCCGACGCCTTTGGCGCGCTCACAAGCCCCTGTGTTGCTGACCAGTGCTCCCACCTTCCCTTAACCCTTAATAGCCTTCATCCCTAAAGCCTTTTTAGGGTGCCTGGAAACAGATCTGCCACCGGGAGCGCCCGGCAGCGATGCGCGCCATTGCGTAGTGGTTTGATTTAATTTACAAAGCGCAGTACAGTAATTGGATGAAGTAAGAAACCCACGATCAGGACGCAACCTCTTATCCAGAAGTAGACTATTCCTAAAACATAAGTTTCTTAGAAGCTGATGTTAGCTTTGTAATGTTAATATGATCCTTTAGAGGAAGATGTGTGCTCAACTGAATCCTAAACCTTTATAAGTTATACCATCAAGCTTTTATTGGACTATGGATCCTGTTTCTTGGAAGATATATGAAACATTAAAAATGGGTTAGTAGAAAAAACACAGGCCCCCATTGCAAACCGCAGCACTCAATCCTTAATTCGCGCCGAACCCTTACCACCCCTAACTACAAACTCCAACCCTGAGCCCTAAACCCTAACACCAAAAACCTTAAGTCTCAAGCCTTCATCCAAAAACCGAAAACCCTACTTGGAGGGTCGCGGGCATTTATGAAGTATGCTTATATCCACTGTAGCCATAGAATAAACCCAAGCATCCCCATTATTAACCTACTGACTAAGTCCCCCTGACCCTTAACCCAAAACCCTAGGTGCTAAAAAATGTAGTAATTTCATTTTCCTTTTTCCACTCTTCGATTACTTAGTAGGCTCCCCTGACCCTCCAACAGTTCGCCTTTGGGCCGTGTGATAAGCCCCTATGCATATCCATTTTCCATGTCTCTTCCACTTTTCTTTTCCATTTTAATTCCACATCTTTCTAAGCAAATGTACTTTACGTCTTTATACAATCTGTGTTTGGCGCATTAAAGGAATTCCATATCCTTCGGCAACCTACATAGAATTCGTCAAAACATCCTGTACATCCTTTTGAACCTTAAACCCTTTGACCCTACATCCCCGAATATAGCGCCTGTAAAGTCCAAAGCGCTAAACCCAAAGCCCAAACCCTTTCTGTTGCTAGCCAGGCCAATCCATGGCTCCGCCGCCCCATCCTGTTTGCCGGAACTCCCAGCTGTTGGATGATTGGGTTTAGGGTTTTCAGGTTTTCCCTTCCTTCCCCACCCTCTGGTGTGGTGTGGTTCAATTCGCGTGTTGGTGATACGAGGAAATTATATGAAGGTGAAGGAGCTAACGAGAACCAACCCCCCAACCATATGACCAGGTTTAGAAAGGATACAAGGGGATATGCAGGGTATATCAACGTAGGTAGAGAGTTTTTTCTGTGAAGGGTGTTGTTTTTTTTGGCTTCAGTCCGGGTTTGTAAATCAGGATTTAGGTGTAGGCTGGTTTCAATGTAGATTTAAAGGCACGTTTCCTTTTGTAACTTCCGTGTGGGCGATAGAGCGGGATGATCGTCTGGTGGTTGGGCTTTCGGCTTTGGGGTTAAGATGGATTCGGGCTTCGGGCTTCAGGTCTTTGAATGGAGGCTTTTTGACATTTCATCTACAACGCGTTTAGGAATATGGTTAGGGACTGTAGGGTCACACGGAAAACAGCGTGAACAAATGAACAGAAACTAAGGTTTATGGGTGTATACATGGACATTCATATGTATAGAAAGCACAGGTAGCCCGCGTATGGTTTTCCTCCCACCCCCAAGAATTACCAACTGATTGTCAATTTTGAAAGGCGGGCTCGAAACCTTCAAAACTTTTGTAAAGGGACCCCACATATCCCTGCATACACATGTATATCTTTTCGTATCCAAATCTGTTTGCATATATTCTTGTACATCCTTTACATTCTTATATAGCTTTGGATATCCTTCTGGGACCCTTTTTTACAACAACCAGGTATAAACTTAATATAACCCCAATAAAGCCGCTATGCAACCCCAACATAGCTTTCCTAAGGCCTTGCAGCGCTGCGGCCCCACTCTCCGGCGACTGCGCGCAACGCTGCCAGCGACGATCTTGAAGGCTGAGTGTTTTTGGGGGTATATCATTACTGTCATTTCTATTTCCATTGTTACTACTGTTGTCTATTTTCTATGCCTTTTCATATGGCTGTTTTTATTATGATTGATACAACTTAATGATATTGGGGCTTACAACTTCTGTGCAGTCTCTATTCATTCCACATATCTCAAGCCATGTTAGAACCCGACAAAACGTCGCTAGAAGCCCAAAGCCCTGCCAGCTTGTGACATCAAAGTTTCTGGTGATCATTGAAGTAGGATTTTTCCAAAACAAATGCCACTTAACAACAAGTGTATTCAAGGAATATTGGCAACGCCCTAAACCTTAAACCACATCGTAGATTCCTTGTATAATTGGGGCATGGGGTACCTCAAAGAGGCCTCAAATGATATTGGTATTTATTCAGAGAATGCTTATGAACCCCTATAGAACCCCAGTTCCCATTTCCATTTGCTTTACGATTTCATTCTCCAGTCTTCTATCCTATATACCTCTGTATAACCCCAAGAACTATTTAGGCCCTTAACGCTAGTTTCAATTTCAGCTGCCATGTTCTTTTCCAGTTGTTCTTCCAACATTGGTAAGTATTTAAGGTTTTTGCGTTCCATAATTCCTATACACCCGGAGATAAATCCAGCTTTCTTTTCCATTCGATTCTCCATTGCTGGGGGCCCTGCCCCTAAATCGTTTATGACAAACCAAGCCCTAAACCCTTAACCTTTAACCCTAAACCCTATCTCCCTTACCGGGAGGCCGGCCTCTCGAGCCTTTTCGCCACGGGCACCTGCCTAGAGGCCGGCGCGGATGACTCGAAGTCATAGTTCTTCCCGTGGTTTACAGGGTTTAAGGTTTTAGGTTTTAGGGTTTAATAGGGGGTTTAGGGTTTAGGGCTTAGGGTTTAGGGTTTAGGGGTTAATAGGGGGTAGAATGTAGCATCAAATGGAAAAGAAAATGGAAAATGAATTGGAAACTGGGATTATATAGGGGTATACGGGGTAAGGGGGTTTAGGGTTCAGCCAGGTAAGCACGTTTAATAGGGATTATAGGTACCCCTGGGTTCAGGGTTCATAGTTTAGGGTTCAGGGTCGTTTAGGGATTTGGTTTTGCATGTTCAGGTTTAGGTTTGAGGGTTTGGGGTAAGGTAGCGGCCTAAAGAAGAAGGCTATTGTACAGTGGTCGTACAGGGGTTATGCAGCGGTTGTGAAGGGATATAACGTGTTTAGGGGTTGGGTAACGGAGCAGATTGGAAATTATGAGGTTTTATGAGGTTTACTTTACTGGGCCCCACGCGCTCACACTGTGGATGGCGGGCAGTCTTGACCACCTAATGTACCTTATACCCAATAGTTGCAGTCTGCAGATCTTAAGTATTGCAAGATTTCCTGCATCCACCATAGGCCTGCAGCATCGTCATCATCATGCCTTGTAGTCAGGTGCTGATAGTCAAGTGCGCCAGATGGGCAACAGCCGGAGTTCTGACCACGTAATATCCCATTGTCTCTCTTCCGCTACAGCCCTAAGCCCTAAACTGCGTCTACTATTATGGAGACAATTCGTGCTTCGTAATCTCACTGCGAGGCCAAATGCAAAATGCAAGTCCAGGATGCTTCTATTGGGGCCTGGAAGGTAAGGGTTTACGGTTTAGGGCTTACGCGTTTCCTGTTTTGGATGTGACAAAACCCCGCATGATCTGTATTATACGGAACCTTAGAAAGTGTGGTAGTAAAGGTGAGCTTTGGGACATGCAGCATTTCGTCGATCAATCGTAGTTCTGTAAAAGAACTACGGGGAACTTTAAGATATTATTGGCGTTCAAAAAAGATCTAGTCAAAGGTTTCTGAAGATTGTTCCAGTCTAGTCGCCCCAAACTATACAGCCCTCATTCTACTTCAGCATGAGGCGAAACGGATTATTGAACATACTTTTATCGGAGCCCCCCCAACAGACAGTAAAGATTTCTCCCTAAACCCTAAACCGAGGGGTCAAGGCAGAAGCAGTTTCGTAGCCCTAGCAGGTCCTTAATCGTGTCCCTAATAAGCTTTTTTTTCTGGCTAACATGGGCTGTAGCTCATGTAGTGTCGACGGATCTTCTTGCCCTTGTTGTCATTGCCCCTTGCAGTAGCTGGGTTTTGTTGACAGGGAACCCAAAACCCTGAAGACAAGGGCTATTTGGGGCTTTCCCAAAAGTAAGGGTACCTTTTTGGGGGTCCCTATAGCAAAGCATTCTAGCGCATTGGGCTTCCTCATCCAGGGAAACTACCATTTGAAGGTGGATAGTACCAGTTGTTGTAAGGTGACTCGGAGGCATGGGCCTAGAATCGCGCCTACTGAGCCCGTATATGATTAATGACGGCCCCTAGTATATTGAGAGGGGATGTAGGTGTGCTGGAGGTTAGGGCTAGGTGGTTGTTGAAGCTGAAAATAGCGCGGCCTTGGACCTTAAACCCCGCCAGAGCCTCTGTCAGATTGGACCGAAAACTTATTGTCCCGCAACTGTCAGATTATAGTCCCCCTTAAGTAGATAGAATATGGGGTATATGGATTATAATTCACCTAAAGCCATATTCTATCTACGTAAGGGAGACTACAGACCGAAAATTTATTGTCAGGTTTTGTGTGGGTGGAGAGGAGTCGCACGAAACGGCACCCTAAACCCTAAATCCTAAACCCCAAACCCTAAACCCAAACGGCACGTGGAACAAGGAGGCATACCTTTTGTGTAATTCCTGCGTATCCTCAAGTTTTGCAAGTTCACAAGTGGATGGTGCGAGCAGCTAGGTGGACCCCATGACATAACCCCCATATAACCCCTATATAACCCCCATAATATGCTTATATATAACCCCTATATATCCCCTATACTTTGGGGTTTAGGGTTTAGGGGTTTAGGGTTTTGGGTTTACCCGTTGAGGCCTTGATAGGTCCATTATAGGGCGTGGCTCTCCCTTGCAGTCAGGTACAGTCTCTGTTCAGGCTAAGGCAGGTCCTGATGGCCACCCGGATCTCTCTTGGAATGGCCTTCTTATTATTATTATTACTATTATTATTACTACTACTATTACTATTATTATTATTACTATTACTATTACTATTATTATTACTATTATTATTGTTATTATTCCTATTATTGTTATTACTATGATTCTTTCAGGTTCTTTATCCCAAGTGTGGAGGAGAGACCATGTCGCCAGGCTCCCTTCTCAAGGCTGATGCCAGACTTGACACAGGTCACGGAGCAAGGCATGCAGTTTTATCGACTGCCACCGTGGATTGCCCTTTGCCAAGGTGCAGAAGGCTGGACACGATGGCTTGCTGCCCAGGGCCTGTGGTCTCTAGGAGGTAGTTTCCCAAAATAGGGGGACCCCAATATAGACCCCAAAATACTATAGTCCTTATTATTGGGACCCCCAAAATGGTACCCCTAATTTTGGGAAACCCCCAGGACGGGGCCAACTCACGACGAATAGGGCGCGCCACCTGAGCAAGGCCCTTGCGTCCCAGGTCAGGGTTCAGGATTTTGGTGTGGCTGGGGATGTCCGCATGAGTAGTTCTGAACTTGGTACATAGTTTCCATCAATATGGGCCCCACAGTACTATAGTACTCAACATAGGTATCCCCCAAGAAGGTTCCCTAAATTACGGAAACCTCCATCTTGGCAAATGAGAATACCCGTAGTTAGGACCTGTCATTCGCTCTGGGGAGGGTTCTGGGCAGATAGAGTTTAGGGTTTAGAGTGCTAAGCCGTAAACCCGAGCTAGGTGGCGATACGAGATAGATTCTGGATTCGCTGCTTGTCTGATAAGGGAGCCTATTCGAAAATATTCCCATTCAGCTTGAAAGTGTCACCCAGCTAAAGCTTAGGGCTTACACCCCCACCCTTGCTCCTAAACCCAAAGTCCGGAACAGGGTGGTGCCCGTCGGCTGGAAATCGTGGATCTCGATGCGAGTGCCATGGGTCTCCTCTCTGTCTGTGTTGGAGGCGTTTCAGCGCTTTCAGGAAATGGCAAAGGAAATGGAAACTGCTATATTATAATAGCATATATATATAGGGTTATATGGGGATAATGGAAAAGAACATGGAAACTATTATAAAGATGTTTTGGGGGTTTTGCAGGTGCAGGATGTCAAGAAGTTATGAAATTCTCACAGGGCTTGTCAGGGAACTCGAAAGAGAGGTCCAAGAGGAAGTGCTGATTAAAATGTGAAGCATACTTCTGGCAAGCCGTCAAATCACAAACCCCAGCTCTCCCCAAGTAGAGGCCCGGTACTTTTTCTACAGCTTCGACAAGGAAAGCCCTTAACCCCGAACCTGCAGAATAGCGTTGTTTGAACTGGGTATGATTTACGCTTAGCTTCCAGGCATAAGGACTTCATAGGTTTGTAGGTTCAGGGTTGCAGGTTGGTATTTCTGGTGGATGAAAACCCGGCAAAGGGGCAAGCAAGAACTCCGACTTCTTGACTTTGATTTGGACTGCTAGATGATGATGTAGATGCACGAAAACATGGTCTTCAAGACCCCAAGCATGAAGCTGAAACAAACATCCTTGGCCAATGCCCACATCTAAACCAAGCTCCAAGCCAGAAGTCTCAGATCTTAACCCCCAAGCTCAAATTTCGGGATCCTACACCCTAAATGCCCTAAAGCCTAATTTAACTTCAAACATTATATAACCTTATATAAGTTCCTACATACTTTTTAAAAGCTTTCATCTAGGCCGCTACAGTGTATCCTGAAATCCACCCTGAACCCCAAACCCTTAAACCCTCAAGCCTCTTGAAGGGGGGGGGGTTAGCGCAGGCAGCTCCTGCGATAGCCTGGTACCCATTTTCGCCGCGGCACCGCTTAGGCACACTGGAAGCCCAGCCCCCCTGCCCCGAAAGGGTTCACAAAGCTCGACGCCCCAAAATACTATCTATAAATAGATGGTTCGGGCTTTAGGCTTTGAGGGGCTTGTGTGCCCCCAGATTTCATATAGGGATTAGATAGATGTTATCATGGCTTCGCATATAGACCTCAGCCTGAACCTTAAACTTGAACCTTAATGGCTAAACCCAAAGGATCTAGATGTGTGGATCCTCCCAGGTGGGTTTTCAAAGGGGGAGCTTTCTCATTTCAATGGAGGTATTCAAAAACGTGGATGTGCCCCAGGGATAGAGATGGATCACAGCAAGGTAAGGCGCCTCCCTACTAGTTGCGGGAAGTACCCAGGAAGAAAAGGCAGGCAGGGGAGGCGCGGTTCAGGATTTAGGATTTAGGATTCAGGGTTTAGGGTTGAGGGTTTAGGGTTAAGGGCACGCGGTTTAGGGTTTAGGCTTGCAGGTTTGAGAGATAGTTTTAATGGGGGGGATGACGGTCTAGGGTTTGGTATTAATCCTAGAACTCTAAGCCTCAGCTCACGCCGTCAACCCCCAACACATACATCGCAAGCTGCAAGCTAAGCCCCACACCCCAAACTCTAGGACTCGAACTCTATGGTGGATTTAAATTAGGGCTTGGGTTTAGGGTGCAGGGTTTAGGCTTAAGGTTCAGGGCAACCCCAACCCTATTATAACCAAATAGTCATATCTGCTTAGGGTCTAGGCAGCTGGCGCACAGCGCCAAGCCCTAATAGCGTAATTGCTCACATTTCCAGTTCCCAAAATGGACATTATGTAAAGTACTGTCCCAGAACCATTATAGTACTTTCCATTTTCTCTTCCATTATCCATATATAACCCCTAGTATTCTATAATATACTTTATTTGGGTCATTCCCCCGTACAGTAACTGGTACCACAATGGGTTATAGGAGTTATAAGAACCCCCCCCTAATAAGGCCCCTTTAAGGACAGTTACTGGGCGGGGGAATGACCCAACCTGCCCCTAAACCCTAAACCCTAAACCCCTAACCCCCTAAACCCCTAATATACTATACTATACTGTAATAGGTTTCCCTGTAGACCTACTGGATCCCTAAATAATGTCCCCGACAACCTTTAGATCAGCCCCCAGATGCCTAAGGACTCGCCACATGAGCTTTGTAGGTTCTAAGCTTATTGAAGATGTGGAACTTTTGCATTAAAGCCTAATAATCCCTAAACCCTAAACCCTAGGCCCTAAACCCTAGGTCCTAAGCCCTAAACTCTGCATGGAAATCCGGGCGGCACTTGGCCGCGGCCTGAAGGACCGGGTCCTGCCCCGGCACACGCGGTCATGGTTTACGGTTTAGGGTTTAGGGCTTATAATACGGTGGATACTAAAAATCCTGCATGACCCTAAATACCCTAAACCTTGAGAAAAATGGGACTATAGTATACCAAGGTCATGCAGATTTTTTGTATCAACAGTAGGGACTAAGGGCGCAAAACCCCAACAAACTTCCTTGGCTCGAAGCTAGCGTTTAGGGTTCTCCTCTTCCTAGGTTTTCGGGGTAGGTGAATACTGAGGTTCCAAGTTTCCGTCTTCTAGTGTGGAGCCAAGGCCATCTCTATGTCCAAGAGCCCATCGCAACTTTCTATCAAAATTTTGCCTTTTCGCAATCCCTCCTGGATTGTAAACAGCACTTGGAAATTTTTGTGTGGTTGCATGTATCATTCTAAGCATCTCAAGCATGTTGATGATTGCCGCCACTCCAGGCTCCTCTGCAACCATAATTCAAAAAAACTCATGAACCTCCAACGAAAACCGTCCCATATTCTACTGCCAAAGTATCTCATGCAATCCTGTAGGATCCTTTGAGGGAAGCCGTATTACCATTGTATACTACACATCTTTCCTTCACATCCCCGAGAGTATCCGATTTGGAGAAAGACCCATGCAACCCCACTCGAACGGTATCAAATCCCTATAGGGTCCTGATATTTCTGCTGCCAAGCGCTGCATTCGCCGACCGCACGTGGGATGATCATAGGAATGATGATGGCGATACTTGGGGATGTGTTGAACAATTGGGACATGGGGGGGTTTCCCAATATCATGGGTACCTTTTTGGGAATCCCTATAATAAGGAATATTTTGTGGTCTATGGGATTCCCCTATTTAGGGAAGCTAGTCTAAACTCCTTAAGAGGGGTTATATAGGGGATTATATAGGGACTACTATAGGGCTTATTAAGGGGGATACTAGGAGTTTAGACTATAGCTCACATGGAAGTTGAGACTCTCAACGAAAACTTTGGCCGAATTTGTCAGTCCGAGGGTGGGGGGCGCAGAAGGATGGGTTTAGGGGCAGCAAACCTATAGTCCCCCTTAAGTAGATAGAATACGGGGTATGACATAGGGGATATATGGGGATAATGGAAAATGAAATGGAAGCTACTATAATGGGTTATATAGGGTTTAGGGTATAAGGCCCCTTATCTGAATAGAATATGGGGTATGGGGATCTTATTATAATATACCCAAGGCCATATTTTGTCTACTTAAGGGGGACTATAAACCCCACGCCCCATACGGTTGCAGGGCCACTCTTCAAACGCCTACGCGATGCTGTGTTGCCTGAAGCGAGACGTATACTGTTCTGTCATACCGACAAGTTCGATCACAAATCGTACAAATCCTGGCAAAACCTTACAAACGCGAAATCCTAAAACCTTCCAAATTCATATATGGCCCTTTTACAGGTACAGGATGCTCCTTAACTTCCCTTGAAAATTCCGCTTCAACCTGTCTTTTTGTCTAAGGACTTTAGGAGGGANNATGGTAATGGGATTAAGGGTCCCTCCTAATGTCCCTAGATTTTGACTCTGACAGGCGCCTGACGCTGCGTGGTGAGCTCGGCGACAGCGCTGGCGCGAAGCTTGCCCAGGCTTTGCGAGGCCGGGCTTTCACAGGGCTTTTACGCAGGGATTAGGGTTCAGAGTACTGGGATTATATAGGGTATATATAGGGATTATAGGGTATATAATGGAAAATAAAATGGAAACTACTACCATTTAGGGTTTAGGGTTTAGAGTTTAGGGTTCAGCTTGGGTACTGCCCCCTCCCAGTAACAGTTTATATTAGGGGTCCTATTAAGGGCTATATATAACCATATTATAATTATTATCTAGTTGTTACTGAGGGGGGCAGTATCCAAGGTTCAGGGTTTAGGGTAGTGTGGGGACTATAGGAATCATGGCGCGGGGTTGGAAAATTCTATATTAGTTACAAGTAGGGCTTTCATATATGGGATTAGGAGGGTTGCGTAGGTTGAATAAGACGTTGCGGGTTTATGTAGGGCTTGAGTTGAAGAAGGTTTCTACGGGGTATAGGGCTTATAGGCCTTGCATAGAAGTATTTCTAGAGCTTGACATAGGATTATGGGTGGGTCCTGGATAGGAAGAGTGAATCATCACTTAGGAATGAAAAAATGAAATTCACACATTCGTGCTTTAAAGAAGGTACTTTGAACATGTTTATAAAAGGTTTATGGGGGGTCATACGGGGTCCCACAGTATGGGTTATGTGGGCGTACAGGGTTTAAAAAGGGTTATATACGGGCTTATGCGGGTTGCATATGGGGGCCGAGCAAGGTTATACAGCGGGTTTAGGGTTTGTAGGGCTAGTAGGACTAAAACGGGTTTATAGTGATACAGGGGCTCTTAGGGGTTCTACAGGGTTTGATATGGAGGCTTGTAGGCGTTTATACAGGTTTCATAGGGCTACATACAGGGGCTTATAGGGATTAGACAGGGGTCAAAAAGGGTGTTACTTCCAGGGTTCTGTAGTGGTTTATGGGGCCAGACTTTACTCGTGAACAGAACAGGAATGGGGTCTTGGGCCAGCCGGGTTTTAGGAATCTAGGAATTTAGGGATTTAGGATTTAGGGTTGGAGGTTTAGGATTTGGGATGCTGTCAGCGAGGGCTATAGGGGGACTAGGGTCCAGGGTCTGGGTTTTGGGATGAGGTAGGGATAACCTGCCGGTATAACCGAACAATAGCCGTAGTCCTCTAAAAGTACCACGGCGAAAAACACTTGTTTGGTAATATGGTTGCTGAGCTTCATGGCAAGGGGCGAGGGTTTAAGACAAGATTATGTTTTTGTTATAGGACGTAAAGGGTGCCAGGTTTGTGGAGTAGACTGAACGTGGGAGTTTCTCAAAACCGGCTGCGGCCAAATGATATATGGGTCTTATAAGCGTCTAAGGCACTTTGCTTCGCATATCTTATTGGTTTCAGCATTGCATGGGCGAAGTTTAGGCTTCTCGGGTGGTAAGACATGTTGGGATTCTGTCGCAACGTGCAGTGGTTCCTTCGGAAGTTAGGCCATCTTGGGCGTTTGGTTTTCAATGAGGTTCATGGGTTCCCTATCACTCTCCTTTTGAGTTTTGCACAGCTGCTGCATGATCCCTACATATTTTCAATGACCAAACTCAAAAGCCTCAAACGCAATGCCTAGACCTGAAACCCAGACCCTAAAAACCTGAAACCCCAAGCCTGAAATCCTCGAAGCCAGGGGCAGAGCGCTACAACTCGAACCTCCGAAGCCCCAAAACCTCTAAGTCTCATATCCTTAAAGCCCCAAAGTCCCGAAACCCTAAGACCCCTAAAATCCCCAAACCCTGAAAGTCAGTCTGACATCTCAAAGCTCTACAGTAAAGGATCTCTCGCCCCGCCCCAAAAAGCACTGTAAGTGTGAACATTCTCAAAGCCAAGGAAGGCCCATGATGGTACCTATTCAATATCATAAAGGGTTATATAGGGGTTATATTGGGATAACGGAAAAATGGAAACTACTATATTCTGATAGGGTTAAGGGTAAATAATTATCATCTTAAACCTTGAATCTTAAACCTGAAGCCCTAGACCCTACACCCTACGTCATCAACCTTAAGCCCCAGACCCCAAACTTAAATCCTAAATCCTAAGCCCTAAATCTTAAACCTTAAACCCTGAATCCTACCTATGCCCTAGACTCTGAACCCCAAGGCACCAACTTACTGGTGCTTTAGTAGGGAATATGAGGGAAATACAATCCCTCAATAAGCCCTTTACCTATAGAATAAATTCCTATAACCCCAATATCTATCCTCTTATCCCGTAGTAATTTCCATTTTCTTTTCCATCCTCCCTATATAACCCTCATATAATCCTATCTTCCCCCCATATAAAACTCCCCAAAACCTTAAACTCTAAACCCTAAAGCCTAACCCCAAACCCAAAACCCAGAATTACATACCCCCTATATCGCCCAGTATAACCCTTACACCCAAAGCCTAAACGGCTGACAGGGAAGGCCCTTGAAGAGCTGTCGCTCTCAAGCTGCGGCCTGGGATCCAACGCGGCTCGCTGCTCGACAGAAGTCCACACAAAGGTGTACCTTTAAAGGGGGTTTAGGGTTTAGGGTTTAAGGGTTTAGGTTTTATATTGGAGTTTTACTTGGGATATGAGAACATACAATGGAAACTCGTATAGTATAATAGGGGTTATATTGGGGTTCTACTTGGGATGATGGAAAGTAAACATGGAAACTACTATTTTGGGTTCAGGTTAAATAAAAGTTATATGGGGGTGGTATATAGGGGTTCCACAGGGGTGGAATATGGGGTTCATGGTCTAGAGTTTCCCAAAATTAGGGGTACCTGTTTTGGGGGTCCCTGTAATAAGAGTTATAGCATTTTGGCTTCTAAATTAGTTTAGGAGGCCCTGGATTAGTCGATGGTTTTAGGATTTCAGGGTTTTAGGGTTGGGGTTTGAGGGTTCATCTTGAATTTGGGGTCTAGGGTTTAGGGTCTCGGACTTAGGCGCATGGAGGCAATCATGCACCCTGCAAATTTTGGGCCACTGGGGCGTCCAATTTCTTGCATCCACTGTCAATACGTGGGGATACTGCGGAATGTAGGGTATGATGCTCTGTTATCTTGACTGCTATTATCGAGTGGTTTGGTTTAATATGCGTACCACTGTCCCCACCAAGAATACCCTGGTCGCTTGACTGGTCGCACGGGCGATTTGGCATAGGTACAGGGGTTTGTTACCCCAAACAAGGCTATGTCTCCATGCAGGTGAATTATAAGTCCATCCATACCCACTCATAAACTACGAGGACTCTTCAGAAGTGGGTTGGCAATTTCCCACATTCAATCTAGGCCCTGCCTGATGCAGTCCCTATTTGCAAGTAAGAACATATCCCGCAAGCCTATTTTCACGCAGAGCATCCAGAAGTGGATTAGAGAGTCAGGGAGTACATCTCCACCTGGAGAGTCCACTAGAGTAGTATTTTATTTGGGGATACTATGGTACCCAATATAGAGTAAGATTCTATCTTCCTTTTGGGGTATAGTATTTTATATGAGGAATATAATCTTACTGGGTTTAACCACCAAAAAAAAGCTACTCGACTAGTTGCCAACACTGAGTCTGATGTAGGCTAGGCCCATGTTTCCCAGCTGCTTACGAAGGCCCCTAACCCTCCAAGCCAAGCAAATGTAGGAGTTGCTTAGTATGGCCCAAAGTAGCTTGTGTTTGGGCAGTTTCTAGTAGGGATGATGTTCAGAGTCGCATTGTGCCCCTAAGAGTTGAGGATAGTTGCTTGGGCTTAGGTTATGTAAACTTTAAGTCCTAAATTCGAGCTTCCTGAAGCCTTGCAAGGATTATGTAGGTTTCTTGTACTCAATGGGGCTCATGATTCGTGGTTGTGACGTTTTGGGCCTTGCTTACAAGACCCGAGGATTGAGTGAGATTTTGGAGGGTCGTGTTTTGTAATTTTCCCTGTGGCTAGACTTTTGTTCTTTAAGTTTTTGCTTGACAGTTGAATCTGGAGTTCACGAGTTGACTTGAGGGAAACCTTAAACCGCCCTAAGCCCTAAAACCCTAAAACCCTAAACCTAAACCTTGCAACCCTAAACCCCTAAAGTTCCCTGAAACCTTATACCCCTAAGCCCTAAAACCCCCAATCCCAAACCCGAACGTCGAATTATGGGAGGTCGGCATTTTGGGATCTTTTGAAGACTCTCAAGCAGACATACTTCTGCCTTCGGAGACTCCCTTAGGGTTTAGGGTTGAGGGTTTAGGGTTGATGGTTCAGGGTTCAGGGTTTACGGTTTAGGGTTCAGGGTTTAGGGTGCAGGGTTTAGGGTTTAGTGTGCAGGGTCTAGGGTGTAGGGTTTAGGTTCAGGGCAAGCCAAGTGATTCAAAGCGGTCTGCTATTACACCTCAACGATAGGAGCAACTACCCAAATTCATAGTCTGTTTTTGTTCCAGGTTAGGGGTTCGCAGGGTCACAAGGACTCGGTGAGCGTACTAACACCCCGTAAAAGCCGTATGATAACCGCGAATATCCTCATAAACCCTAAACCACAAAACCCTAGACCCTAAACCCTAAACCCTAACCCTGACCTCCCGCCCCCCAAAAAAGTTATCCCACTGAAGCCCCTCTGGAGGTTACTTGGCCGCCGTGCAAAACTCTAAGCCGTGGCCCTTGTTGGCCCTGGACTTGTCCTTCAACCGCCGCTTGGCTGACATGGGAGGGTTTTAGGGTTCAAGTTTTATGGTTTACAGTTCAGGGTTTACGAGAGACTGTGCAGGGAATTCACAGAGTTTGGAGATATGAGCAAAGTTCCTCAACCCCGAAATGGGCGTCATGTTATAGTTAAGACGTACTGGCAGCATTACGATTACTATGACGACTAACTATATACTTTACTGCTGGCAACTATGACCATGACTATGACCGTCACATATTTGTAAGGACTGACTCTGACATTCTTTGCTAGCTGCAGACTATCGGAGTAGATCCTCCCCGATATGAGTTTGGATTATGGGTTGCTGAAATGTGCGACAATTGGTTCTGGTGGTAGAAAGCGGAGAACTAATAACTTGCCCAAACAGGCATAAATGATTATTTATAGGCACGCGGCGCAGACCTATCTGGGCTTCAAGGCGCGCGCCCAATATGTGCGTACCTCTCAAGCTCTGACCCTCGAGAATGCAGATGCCGTTGTTTGCCTTGAATGCTACACGCCAGAGAGTACAAACTTGCCTGTGGTTAGTAAGGAAAAAGGGAGCATAATCCCAATATAATCCCTATATACTATATTCCTTTATTCCCTACTATAACCCCGATATATACGATATGATAATCTAGTAGTTTCCATGTTGTTCTCCATTGTCCCTATATAGCCCCTATATAACCTCATAACCCTATCTTCCCCGTATAAGCGAAGAGAGCATCCCTAGACGGCAGGCTATTAAAGCCTGGGGTCCGCATTTTCCCCGGCGATGTCCCTACACAATACATAGCTCCACGCGGTGTAGGGTTTTAGGGTTTAGGGCACCGCATGCGCCCGATGCCCTCTGAGCGCACTTGCATTCCCCAAAGTTCTCTGTATATTAGGGTTTAGGGTTTAGGGATAATGGAAAAGAACATGGAACTACCATAATAGGGTATATATATATATGAGGGTTATCATAGGGTCTATATTAGTTTAGGGCTCATATCCGGAGACCCCAGGTCCTGAGCATGCCCTGAAGAATGGGGCTAACTGGGGTTATCCCATAGCTTCTAGGGGTTATAGGCGGTTGTAGGTACGCTTGCTAAGCCATCTTCAACTTCAAGACTGGAACCTAAACCCTAAACTTCCTAAGCCCTAAACCTAAACCCTAAACCTAAACTCTGAAACCTAAACCCTAAACCTAAACCCTGAACCCTCAACTCTGAAACCTAAACCCTAAACCTAAACCTTGAACTGTAAACCCTGAACCTTAAACCCTGAACCCTAAACCGGTTGAGCCATCTCCAGGGCTAAAGGTGGCGTTTTCCTGAGCAAAGTGTCTGCCCCAAGGATAGATTTTTTCGGCTTTAGGGTTTAAGGTTTAGGATTTAGGGTTTAGGGTTTGACCTGGACCGGACCAGCCAGGGCAGAAGCCCACACTGCTGCCCTCAAAGTTCCGGAGCAGATGGGGATAGTGCGATCCAAATCTAGTTTCGGTGTGCGTGTTCCTGATGGTGTTTATGGCAAGATCTATTCGTTGCTCAAGTCTGGAGCCACGGCCCCTCTCCGTGTTCAGGTCTCCAAGCTTTTCCGGCTGGGGCCCGTCCCGCAAAAAGCCAGTGCTCAGGATGTCCAAGCGTGGGCACAGAAGTGTTCTTGGCAGGTTCGGGTCGTCAAAGCCCTCGGTCCAGGTCACTGGCTGGTTGGATCCGCAGTTGACCCGCCTTCCGTGTTCCCGGCTTTCAACGGGCAAGCTGTGCTCATACAGCCGGTCAGACAGCGGGCCTCGGCCCAGGCTGTTGTGCAGAGCGGGTCCTTGCCCACCTTGGCAAGAACTGATAAGGATGATGAGGATCCTTGGATTCACCAAGACCCTGGCAGGCTTACCGCACCGCTAAAGGCATGCCATCCGGCTCCAAGACAGCTCCGCAGGCAAATCCTTCCAGGGAGGTTCAAGGCCCCATTGAGCGCAGGTTCCAGGACCAGGAGTCTCGGCTTTCTGCACTTGAGCAGACTTTGCAAGGGGTTAAGCAGGACCAGGCCACTTTCCGTGCTGAGGTCCAGGATAGCAGGGCCAAGGACATGCAATCCATCAATCACCAGGTCGGAGCCCTCGACAACAAGCTCACTAAGGTGCAGACAGACCTGGCACAGCAGCTTCAGACCAGCATCACCTCGCTTGTTGCAGCACAAAGTCAGCAGCAGGCTTCTATGCAAGCAGGTATTGAAGAACTGCGTAGCTTGATTGTCAATTCAGGCACCTTCCACAAACGACCCAAGACAGACGAAGACGGCGCTTGACACTGCGCCAGCCGTGGGGGATGTTCTTACCAGGGGTTTCAGTTGTATGGCATCCCCCGCCATTGGGGACTGGTTGAGGTTTCGACTTCAACATTTGGCCGGCAGCTTGTGTGCCTACTAGTGGGTGGTGAGGTTGCCTTATGCCTAGCAGGGTCGCCGCACCAGGAGGTCCCATGCCTGCCTTTTGCCGATAATCTTTTGTTTTGCATCTTGGTGCAGCCGCATCAATCAAAGTTCCGTGCCTGCAACAGCAGTGCCATTGTATGGTCCAACAGTGACCCTCGTTTTCGCTTTGGGCAAGCCTGCCCATTGGAGCAACAAAACATGCATGAATTAGTGCCTTTCTGCCATGCCCTCTCTGCACCAGCCTCCTTCTGCTGTTATGGTGCCTTGGGTCCCTTCACAGGTTGCCGCGTGGGGGAAGCCAAAAACCCAGGGCCCAACCTCCCACGAGGACAGCAGGACATTCGTCATTTCCTCGGGCAAACCCCTCAGCAACCCGAATTCCGTCAGCCACATGCTGCCACAGAACGTCACTTGTTCACTCTCGGGGTTGCAAACCCAACTTCTGTTCTGCACAAGGACCCAGAGATCAGCCAGTTGGGCGCGGATCTCCTGTTTCTTTCTGAAACTTCAGCCGTCGCCCGTACCCAGCACATCATGAGAGCCAGGCTACGCCAGACAGGGTTCTCTGTTGTATGGGGCCACCCGGTCCAAAGTCATGATTCCGCAGCCAGTCAAGAACAGTCCCTAAGGGGTCACGCTGCCGGGGTTGCCATAGTTTCCTCGGGTCAAGCACATCTGCCAGTGCCCCAGATGCCGACCAAAATGCTGGCCACGCAACGCCTGGTTGAAGCCATGATAAGGTTTGGTCCCATCGAAATCCGCTCCATTGCCGTCTACGGTTTTCCTAGGAATAGGTCCGGGTATCTTGAACAGAATCAACTTCTTCTGAATATGGCGTTGCAAAGGGTCCAGGTGTCAGGCGTCCCTACAGTGATCGGCGGAGATTTTAACAGGGACATTACCGAGCTCCCAGCCTGGGACAGCTTGCGAGCACTGGGGTATGTTGAAGCATTTCAATTTGCTGCAGACAGGTTGGCGAAGATTTTGCCCGCCACTTGCCGCAACTCCACCAAACATGACACAGTACTTCTCCCGCCTTTTCTTCAGCCACTCTTGCAGAGGGCAGATGTCCTTGTGGATGCCCACTTGTTTGATTCACATGCGCCCATGTTGTTAACGTTCGCGATGCCGTATGCATATCCGGCTCTCCTGCACTGGAAACTTCCCCGTACGTGGGCAGATCTGCAGCCTGAGCCCCAAGAGGTTGCAAAGGCCTATTCCACTCATCAGCCGCTGGTTTTGCAGCAAATCGGGGACTGTGCTAATCCGGCGGATCTGCAAACTGCTCTCCAGCAATGGGCACAGACTGTTGAATGGTCTGTGGATGCCGCCATATCGCTCGCCCATAAGAAGGACCCTTCAAAGCACCCTGTCCCGCGTTTGCCAAAGTCTGCGAGAGGCAGATGCCAGGGCCCCACCACACGTTGGCAGCGCCTGCCGCAAGCAGCTCGGTCAGGGCGCAGGGGGGATTATGCCCCTCCAGATGAGGCGGTGTCAATCCAGGCTAGGATGATGGTCAGGCAGGTTCGCAGACTCCAAACGTCTTGTAGAGGTCGAGACAAGCTCGAAAGGACTGCGGATACAACCTTGGCGGCCCAACTCCAACAAGAGTGGTTGGCAATAATCCGAGGGAAAGGTTTTCCGCCCAACTTCCCCCAATGGATTTTAAGGGTAGCCCATTTTCATGCCTTTTGGAAAAGCAACCCCCCGCTAGAATGGGTCAAGGAGGTTTACGACTACACAAGATTTGCCACAGATGCGCGGATCAGGCAGGCTGCGCAGCACTGCCAAAAGCTGGCCCAGTTTAAACTGCAGTGGAACACGAAGCATACGGGCATGAGCCAAGGCTTCGCAGCCATCAAACCTGTCCCGAACCTTCCATTCTCGACCCTGCCTGTGGTGGAGCGCCGGGACGTGCTGCTCACACAGGTCATTGACCCAGAACACGTCTGGGCAGAGGTCCAACAGCCTCAGTTCCTTCGCCACTTCATGCCATGTCAGACCTCTCAGGGACAACTGCGAATTGTTGATCAGCGCCACGTTGACTCCGGGGCCTTTGAGGTCCTCTTGCAACATGACGGACTGCAGCTTGTGCCAGCACAAACCTTGTTTCTTGAGCAGCACACCTGTGCGTCATCCCCGGAAGAACTCCACCGTGAATTTTATGAGTACTGGTCTAAAATTTGGAATAGGGACCGGGGCAAGAAGCGAACATGTGAAGAAGAGTGGGCAGACGCCTTGCATGACCTCCCGCCTCTGCCAGAGTGCGCTGTGCCATTGCAAATCAGTGACTTTGACATTGAAGCTTGGAAAACGGCCTTGCGGGGTATGCGACCGAGTAAAGCCACAGGGTGTTGTGGATTTACGGTTCGGGAACTTAAGCACCTCCCCAACCCCATCCTCCAAGACCTTTCAAAAATTTTTGAAAAAGGTACGACTTTGGGCCTTCCAAAAAGTCTTGCAGCAGCAAGGGTAGCCATCCTTTCAAAGCGTCTGACCCCCACATGCATGTCCCACGGGTGACCAATTGTCATTTTCGCGACACTTTATCGCCTCTGGGCTTCAGCCATGGCACAGACCATCCTGCGACATTGGACCAAATGGTTGCCATGGAGCATCAGAGGCAGCCTGCCACATCGCTCGGCTCGGGACATTTCCTTTGCCCTCGAAAGCCTTGTCGAACAGGCGTTGGCCGATAAAACCCAGATGGGTGGGTTCAGCTTCGATGTGGTGAAATGTTTCAATCAAATTCCGCGCGTACCTCTGCGCAGGTTGTTGCGGCACATGGGTCTGCCAGCATGTCTGCTGCACCTATGGTTTGACTTTTTATCCAAAATGGAGCGTGCACCTTCCTTCAATGGCAGTATCGGTACAGGTCTTGGCTCGACCACCGGCGTGCCGGAGGGAGATCCCCTGTCGGTGGTTGCGATGGTAGGCATCTGTTGGTTGGTAACACAACGAACGGCCCATCCAGGCAGCCATGCCCTCACCTTCGTGGACAACCTGTCATGGGTGGCCTATGACCAAACCACTCTCGAGGCAACTTTGCTCCGCGCGATTCAATTTTGCGAGGACTGGGCTCTACCAATTGATTGGACAAAATCCTTTTGCTGGGCCACCACGAAAAACCTTCAGCACTGGTGAGACCATTCTGCCGCCCAGTTGTTGCCGCCAGAAGCCGAGCTGGTGCGGGTCGATTCGGCTAAAGATTTAGGGGTCTCATCATATAGGTTCCGTAAGGGTTTGGGCTGGATCGACCTGGCTGGTAGGTTTGATGAAGGTTGCCGTCGCCTCCACCGCATTGCTCAGGAAATGCGTGATGCCCAGCAAAAAGCCAGACTTGTGCAAAGTGGTGTCTGGCCCCAAGCTCTCTATGGTCACGAGTCACAGTTAATGCCCCTGGGCAAGGTTGAGAAGCTGCGTGCAGCGGCTGCCCGAGCAGTTTGGGGTAAAGCCCGTTCCCTCTCCGTGGCCATCGCCATGTCCACCGGATACGGTGGAATGCAAGATCCTGAAGTGTACCTCATGCATGGGGCCATTGTTGCGTTGCAGCGTTTGCTTCGTGTTTGGCCTGAACTTGGCCGGAAGAACTGGCAACTGGCAGTTCGGTTCTCGGATCAGCCAGGACGGCCTTTCGGTCCAGCCACCACGCTGGCCCGTCTTGCAAACAGAAATGGGTGGACACTGCAGAGCAACGTTATCCTCAAGGGACCCGGCCTGGAGACAATTGACCTGGCCACGTCAACATCTAGGGACGTACGCAGTTCCCTGGAAAGATCGTGGCAGGCGGTCCTTTACCAAAAGGTTGCACACAGGCAAGGGCTGCATTCCTTCAATGCTCTGGATGTGGATGTCTTTAGAGGCGTCTGCCGCGAACTGGGCCCCCAGGCCGTCGGTGCATTAGGGCGGGTCTTTTTCGGTGGTTTCCATTCAAAAGCATCCGATACCAAGTGGCACCGCATCTTTGAGTGCCCGGCACATGCAGAAATGCGCAGACCTTTCTTGCCTGTCCTTGACTGGGTACGACAAAACGCCCCACATTGGCCATACTGTGCGATCCCAGAACAACACAAAGATGTTGGGGTTCTTCGGTTGATTTGGGGTTCTAGGAAGGTAGACCCGAACCCGCCTCCGGTTTCCCTAATCCTTTCCTTCTCCCTAAATAAATGTGTCATGTACACGGACGGTACATGCGCCAACAATGATTGTCCAGCAGCTCGCCATGCGGCATTTGCCATTGTCTTGGATTGTTCGCCCGACTCTGGGTCACAAGCGCAATTGCTCTATTGGCAGGCTGAACAGCGTGTACCTCCAAACTTTCATGTCGTGCACCAGGGATTGGTCCCTGGCCGCCAAAGCATTGATCGAGCAGAGTTGCTTGCCCTCCTACATGTCTGCAAGTATGCACAAGCGCTTCCTGACTTGACTTTTGAGGCCGTGACTGACAGCCAGTATGCTCTTGAAGCAGTTCAGTCCTGGGATCTGGACAGGGTCCGGCAGGGACAACCTTTACCGACAAATTTTGATTTGTTTGCAGCCTTTGAACTCGCTTCAAAGCCACCGAACCTTCAGCTCCGTAAGGTTAAATCGCATCAGGACCCCACCACAGCGCCTTTGGAGGAAGTCAGACATGTCCTGGGCAACATGGCAGCGGATGTGGCCGCGGCAAATGCCCGACGCCAAGAATTTGCTTGTGTTCTGGACGTTGTCGGCGAAGTCGCCCAGTGGCACAAAACTTCCAAGGAGGCCTTCGAGCTCTACTGTTGCTACAACCAGGAGTTGACGAAGGCCGTTGCACTTCGAGACCAAAACGCGAGGACCACCGGACTGGACGCGGCAGGATTCGCAAAACCGGACCCGACGGAGGCTGATCTGGCATTACAGTGGCTTCGGAGTTCCACTGGAGGGCCAAATGCGGTCCCTCCACTGGAATTCCCCAGCCACTGGCCCACGACGGGGCAAGGGCCGCAGCGTTTCCTCGCTTCTTCGTGGGTCTGGCGTAATGGCATCCGTTGGCCTGAACAAGTCGTTGGCCGACAGCACAGGGGTGAGGGCATCACCTTCTTTGAACTTCTGGTCAACTTTGTGGTTACGACGAGGAGTTTGCCACCAATCAAGTCCCATGACTCCGGCATTCTGTGTGACCCCTTGTCTTCCAGCGGAATCTTGAGTCCAGTCGGGACACGTGAGCTCGTTGCCAATATGACTTCAGCTGCAGACTTCTTAGGCCGTGCCTGCGGTGTAGCTTTCTGGCCAGTTCCGAGACACCACCGAATCTATAGTTTGGTCACCCTCCACGAGGCCAATCCTCGGAAGGGCCTACGACAGAGGCCAGGCTTGCAAAACGAGGAATCCACTGCGAGGTTGTTAGCTAGGATGCTGAAGAACAGCAGCCAAGCTGAGATCCTGCGAGAGGCTGCCTTGCAAGGCACTGTTTAGCTAATGTTTCTGACCCCACCCAAATGGGTGGCATGGGACTCGCTTCGGCAGACATTCTGGAGACGCAGAGTCGCTTTTAGCAGGCCTGCGTTCTCCCTTCAAACCAGGGAAAGGTTTAGGGTTTGACCGGGGTTAAGGGCTTAGGGTTTAGGCATTTAGGGCTTTAGGTTTAGGGCTTAGGGCTCCTGGTTTGGGGTTTTAGGGTTTTGGAGCTTTGGGGTTTTGGGGCTTAGGGTTCAGGGCATTAGAGGATGCTGGGTTCTTTGGGCTACTGTCTAAACTCCTAGTATCCCCCTTAATAACCCCCATAGTAGTCCCCTATATAGTCCCCCATATAATCCCCCTTTAAGGAGTTTAGACTATAGCTCATAATGTGACCCTGATCCCTACAAACTATCCTATAATCCCTATATACCCTTTTAAAGGGACCTAGGTTTCCATTTCATTTTCCATTTTCTTTTCCATTTGATTCTCCATTATTAAGGGGGATACTAGGAGTTTAGACTATAACCCCTATAATCCCCTACATGACCCTAGATATAGCAGTTTCCATTTCATTTTCCATTTTCTTTTCCATTTGATTCTCCATTATTATTGGATATATGGGCTAAGGGTAAGCTCTTGCAGCCCGGCCATGGCCGGCGGTTGCGAAGCCTCGGAGCAGATTGAATGCTCCCTGAAGGGCTTTTCGCACCACGCCTTTTAGGGCTCAGGGTTTTGGGGTTTTAGGGTTTTAGGGGTTGAGAGTTTAGGGTTCAGGGCTGACCTTCTTGCCGCGATTTGTGAAGAACTTCGCCACCGAAAACATGTTTTGGATGACTTCGCCTCTGCCAAGCGCCGCAATGGCCGCGGCAGCCTCCGGAGAAGCTCCCACTGAGCCACTGGAGACATTGTAGATCCTAATTCGTCCCTAAACCCGAATCCGTAGATCCGACTTATCCCCATCACCCGTTTATGGCTCCCTTATAACTTCTTGATTACGGCATATTGGGTAGTTTGAATTCTTGACCCTAAGCCGAAAACCTCACTCCCTACAGCTTAAACCCTACTCCCTAAATCCGAAACCGTGAACCCCAAACCCTAAACCCAAAACCATCCAAACCCCAAAACC